>QZLH01000713.1:42906-65788 GCA_003833135.1 Oehlia diaphana
AAAAAAAAAAAAAAAAAATTTTTTTTTTTTTTAAAAATTTTTTTTTTTTTTTTTTTTTTTTTTTAGAAAAAATGTCTTTTTTTTTTATGAAAAGAAGTTCTTTGAAAAAGAAAGGGAGAAATAAAAATTACAAATAAATAAAAATGCAAAATGAAGAAATATAAGTCGTGTATATTGTGGGTAGAAATTTTAAAAAGAAACGTTTCTTTGTCCTCAAGAAAGTTTAGTCACTTTAAAGAGATAAATAAACGGTAAAAAAATATACATGTATTATGGTATTATAACGTCGTGATTATTAAAAACTTTTTATGATAAGTGAATGTATTTTTCGAAGGGGGGAAATAAGTATGTATATCTTTCATTAAACAAAGAAAAAAGAAAAAAGATAAAAAAGAAAAAAGATAAAAAAGAAAAAAGAAAAAGTAAAAGAAAAAAAAAAGAAGATTTACGAAAATAAAAGTTTAAAGTTTAATTTTTCGTCCAGAAATAAGGTAAACGAAGAACATGAATTGTAACCAATTACTGAAGTGTGTGACAAATAAACAAGTTACCCTTTCGTTTCTTTATATATATTATAAAACAAGTTTATTAACCGGTAACCGTTTAATTAAACTAATAAACAAGTATTTCTTTACTGGATAAAATAATAATAATAATAATAGTAAATAAATATTTAATATCAAATTTATAAAACAATTATAAATACGGACAATATAAGTCAAAATTAACTTTTACTTTTTAAAGAAAATGAATATTATTATTATTATTATTTAGAAAAAAAAAGAAAAGAAAATTCAGAAATCTTTATTGTAATCTTTATTTTTGTTTGTTTTTTTCTTAAAAATAAAGAAGATAATTTGTTACTTGATGCATAGTAATACATTTAATTACATTTTGTGTTCTATTTCCTTACCATTTTGCTGCATCGACATACTTGTACCTTAAAGAAACTGCGGCGGTTATTTTTTTTATTATTTTTTTTTTTCTCATGCGTCGAATTAAAATTTTTTTTTTTCCTCTCGTTACGAGGAGCAAATGGGCTTAAAATTAAAAAGAATATACAAAAACGGTTATGGTTAATCACTTTATCGAACATTGATCATGTGGCTTATGCGCAGAGATTGTTTGTTACATCAATGAAACAATCATATGAGTATATGACATATATTTTATATGTTTTAATATTTTACTTATTGTTTTACTTTAAATTTTTCGAATAAAACTTAAAAATCTTTTTATATAAAATTTCACAAAGAAAAAAAAAAAAAAAAAACTACAATAACTCAGATTTAACGATTTACAAGGTCCCTTGCAGAAAAGATTAGGTTGCCGGAAAATCCTTGCATACCTTGTGTTATACCGGAATTTCCGAAATTTATATATCTAATTTTAGGAATTACCTTTTACCGATTTTTTTAAATTCGCCGGAATTTCATTACGCCATAAATGTGTTAATTCATTAACTCATTGTTTATTAGTTTATAGTATTTTCAATTGTTATCGTTTAGTTTAAATGATTTAACAATATGGAAGAAAAAATGTAACAATCATTGTTACACTATGGAAGTTTGGAAGATAGCACACAGATTATTATTGTTATCCTAAGTTATAAATTATTCTCGTGAACGCGTATCAAATGTAAATCAATTTAATAGTGTATTTATTTCACAATTAGAACAATAAATGTTTTAAAATCAAATTATTATACCAAAATATCCGTCAATGCTCTCTAAAATTATATAATAACTTTGTTATTGAACGAAATTGTCATATTTTTACAAAATTAAAAAATTATTAATATTATCTATCTTATTATCCGAAGCGTAAACGGAGAGAAATATAACTCATCAACTGAGGGTCACTTGATTATTTATTGCAAATTCTATCAGAATAAACATGATTAAGCATCAACTTGTTATATCACTATTTAGTATAATATGAATAAAAAAGAATACTTTTTTCTCTCAAAGCATATACCACAATCGATATATACAAATTGATTATGGTAAATGAGAAATGGTATTCTTGGGTTATATCTCCTTCTGTCATTGTGGTGCATCAGAAATAGAGCAGAATTTTGGGAGGGTGTCAAGAAAATTTATTTCTTTGATATACTACTCGCCAATGCGAGCAAAGGTGGAGAAACCTAGTCCGGGACTTCAATGTTAGTAAAATAATATGTATTAACAGTAATAATATTTTTAGAATTTCATAAAATGGCGTATAGCAAAGAAATTGAGAAATGTAAATCCTACAAAAAGCATGGTTGTATAGAATAAGAAATAGAAATCATATACAATTTCCTGAGTTTCCCTATAAAGAAAGTCCAGGCCCGAAATTCACAAGGTCCAAGAGCGTTTCTAAAGAAAAGAAAGAGAGTGAAGAACGATAGATAAAAAGATTGACAAAGTAATAGATTATAAACTTAACATCAGTATATCGTCGATAATGATGATAATATTGTCTTCATTAGTAGCGACGGCGATAATTATGATCTTATTATGCTGTTTATGCTGTCAAATGGTACATATAGTAATATAGTATATATATCTTCTATCTAGAAAGAATTTAAGAATTTATCTAATTTATTTGCAAACTACTCAATAACATTGTGTATATTAACGTATTTTAAAGGCAAAAATATTTTTTTTTAAAAAATAAAGAAATAAAGAAAGGACCAATCAGATAACTATATAATAACATACTATAATTATCTTGTTCTTTCATTACATTTGGCATAACCTATTTGATATCATTTTCTTGTTCGTCGCACAATTTTACGTCAGATGCAACTATTCCTGAAAAGGTATAATGATTTTTGTACCGTTATAAAACCCCGATGAGAGAATTTTTTTATGAAAAATTTTTATTTAAAAAAAATTTAATAAAAATTAATAAAAATTAATAAAAATGACTTGTTGCATTCCTGCTGATTGTCTTGATGAAATTTTCGAACATTTATATTTAGAGAAAGATAAATTTACAAATTTATATACATGTTTATTAGTTAATCGTCTTTGGTGTGAGGTTTCTATTAGAATTTTATGGAGAAATATTTGGAGTTTGAAACATAATTTTTATGTTTTAAAGGAATCAACGAAATTGATCAGTATTTTAACAGCTTGTCTACCTGATGAATCAAAGGATCTTTTACGAGAGAATGATATTTTCATTTCAACTTCAATATCTAAAGATCTTACACGTATGAATGGAGTTTATATTACAACACCAACTTCAAAACAACCTTTATTTAATTATATATCATTCTGTAAAGTTCTTTCAATTGGTAAAATTGACATGATGATCAAGAAATTTTTTGAAAATCAACAATCGTCAATTAATTCAAGGGATTCAACCAACTATCACAAAGCAGATTTGGTGACACAAGAAATATTAAAAATGTTTATGAACCGTATCACTTCTTTAAAAAAATTATCTTATCGTACTTTTGTTATAGATCATAGAAAAGGTATAACATTTACCAATTTTCCTAGATCAAGAGAATGTTTAACGGATCTTTCAGAATTAAGCAGTGATTCGGATATTCATTCCGAATTTTTTTATCAATTATCCCAAATATGTCATAATATTCAATCAATTAATATAATATTTGAAAAAGCTGTCTCTGATGGATTAAAAAAATTAATCTCTTCACAAAATAATTTAAAATATTTATCATTATATCAAAATCATAATTGTATTGGTTGGGAAGAATTAATCCCTTATTTAACAAAACATTCAAATACTTTAATTAGATTAAAGATTAATGGTAATGATTCTGGTCCTTTCTCTTTTATTACTATATTCACAAATTTAAGGGAACTAATTTTATCAACCAATTATGATAATACTTTTAAAGGTTTTAATGATTTACAATATGTTACATTCACTCATTTACATACTTTGAAATTTCATCATGGTTGTCCAAAAGTTGATATATTAATTAAATTATTAGAAAATAATGGGAAAAATTTAAAAACCTTTGTTGCTGATATTCCAGATAAATATACTGATATATTAAATAATGCCATCAATAAGTTTTGTCCAAAATTTAAGACTAACATATTGGGTTAATAATATATTTATTTAGTTGGATTAGAAATCAAAGAAATTCTTTTTTTTTAATGAGATAAAAATATAAATGTTTGTATATTAGTCAGTGGAAATATCACACTTGTTATAATTACTAATATATTATGATTTTTAATTTTATATATAAAATAATTTTTCTTTAATTATATATTATAAAATTTAATATATTTTATTTTTTAGGTTTTATTTTACTTATTTAAATATCTTTTTTTTTTCAATACAATGTTTACATAAAACATTTCAACCTCCTGATTGAATTGAATAAAAGGCATGTTTCTTAATAAAATTTATGGTAAATCTAAAATTTATGATTTTTGCAAAAATTAACCAATATTAAACTTATAAAATTTACATTAAACAATTACTAATTTTTTTGTATATAAAATTTTAATTGCAAATTACATATTATAATAAAGTAAAATTTTATATATTTGTAATATTTATTAAATTTTATAATTTGACTAATTTTGAAAAAATTGTTAATAGTAAAAGTATTTCAATAATCATTTAATATTAATACTAGGAAACGGGAACCGTTGTAAGTCCGGAGCGAGGTATAATAAATAAAGATGTAGCGATATTCTACTAAATAGCAGCATAACGCCTTGGAATTCCGGTAATTTTCTGCTGATTAGCAGCATAACGCCTTGGAATTCCTGGACAGAGAAACTCACGTGATTGAAAATTTATACGTTATTTCCATAGATCATCATAGTGCGTAGACATATATAGTCCTTCGCTTCGCTCCGGACAATGATACAATTTAATATAGTATATATATAATCATTATAAAATAGTATAAAAAAGTTGAGAATATATTATTTATATAGAATTGTTAAATAAATTACTGTTACACAATGCAGATCATTTAATTAATATGTAAATACTAATTGAAATTTTACGGCATAATAATATTTACTTACATTATAAAATAATTTTACTATTAACTACTATTAACAACTTTTCAATTAATTAAATTATAATATTATAAATATTACAAATATATAAAATTTTACTTCACTAAAACATGTAATTTACAGTTAAAATTTTATTTATACAAAAAAATTAATCTCACCTTAAAGCACGCCCGACGATAACAGGTAATCCATATTTGGTCAAAAGGATGACGGATGACCAAAATTACGTATTCAATCACGAATTCAAAAAATACTCGTTTTTATACCTGTTATTATCTAGTTTATCAAATTAAAAAAGAAATTAAGAAATTTCGAAGCGTTAAAAACAAAAAGAGAACGTGTGAATCTCGTTCACCAACCGCTAATTATGGGTTACCCAGTTCCGATTACTTCCGAATTTACCCGAATTATATGATGAAAACAATGGATTCGGTCACGAGTATCATATGAACCCGGGTTTTGAAGGTCGCAGCAAATTCTCCAATTTAAATTTTTTGTAAAAAAAAAAAATTATACATCGATAGTTTTTTTTTTCTTACTATGTTTAGCACTAAAAAAAAATTGGGGATTAAAAAAAGTTTCAGTTTTTTTCAGTCATACAATCAGAAAAAAAAAGGGGGTGGGTATGATTAACGCCTTTTCATTCTATCAATTGAACAATTACATGTTTAATTTAGTAATTTCTGGAAGAAAACTTTGATCCCTTTGGGTATACTTTTTTGTAGATGATTATTTCGTCGATCGGGTAACCAATTTCAGAACCTTGTTTCACTCATCCTCTGAGAAAATTTCTTTTTTCTTTCTTTTTTTTTAGAAACTTTAAACATTTTAATTATTAATTAAATTTTTTTTGTGTTTTAGAATAAGAAATGAGAATTGATTATCAAATTTTCATTAGGAAATTTTATAATCAAATCTTTTTTTTAAAAAAAATTGGTCATTATTATTTACACGAATGGCGCAGAAAATGGAAAATCTAGAGGTAAAATGTAAAATGTTATTGTTCTACTCATTAAAACTCGGTAAATATTAATTATTTTATTCATTATTTTAAATAGCATAAGCAGAGCTTTTAGTCCTTATATATACATAACCTAAATAATCACTATGATATTTTCCTATATGGAAAAATTAAAATAATATCGAAAAAAAAACGAATAAATGGGATGAATGGGATGAATGGTATTTTTTTTTTAAGAAAAAAAAAAAAAAAAAAAAAAAAAAAAAAAAGAAGAAAAAGAAAAAGAAAAAATAATAAAAGAAAGTGAAAATAAATTCCAACTAACCTCTTTGTCATCATTATTATAATTACTAAAAAAATGGATGAGATTTATTTAAGAAATCAAGTACTTTCGAGTGCAGGTGGTGAACATCGAGTAGAAGTTAATCAAAGACATTTGATCGATAAGATTTTGGCTCGGTAAGAAAAAAAACTTTATGGTTTTGTAGTACATTTTTCTTTTTCTTTTTTTTTTGTATTTCCTTTATTTCCTTTAACTTTTCAAATATTTTTTTAGATACTCTGCTAAGTTTGTGGTATTTCGAGAATTGATGCAAAATTCCGGTAATAAATTTAAAATTTTAAATATTATTCAACACTATTTTTTAACAATTTTTGATTTTTTATAACGTGATTAAATTTATTTTTATATTATTTAATAAAGATGATGCTAAATCAACAAAAGTTCAAATATTTTATGAAACCGCAAATCCAAAACAAGATATCAAGTTAAAAGACAAGATCATTAGAATTAGTTTTAAGAATAATGGATTTCCTTTTAGACCTGAAGATTGGGATCGATTAAGGAAAATTGCTGAAGGAAATCCTGATGAACAAAAAGTATATATATTATCATTTTTTTCGTCAATTAATTTTTTGCTTTAAACTTAAAAAGAAAATGATTTTCTTTCACGATGACTTTAATAGATAGGAGCTTTTGGTGTAGGATTTTATTCATTGTTTTCAGTTTGTGAATCGCCATTGTAAGTAATTAATCATAAATTAGTTGCTTTTTTAATAAATAAAAGATATTTAATCCAAAATTTAATTTGATAGTGTTTCTTCTGGTAATCAAGGAATGGCTTTTTATTGGCAAGGAAATCAATTATTAACAAAACAAGCGCGAATTTATAATGATGATAAGATTTGGACATCATTTTTAATGGATATGAGAGAGACTGAGGAGGTAGATATTTATTCGTATCATTGATCATCGAAAAATCATTCATTATATCTCATTTAACACTTTGATTGATGTGATTGATTAGTTTCCAGAAATTGACGAACTCGCCCAATTTTTAGCCAATTCTTTGGTAAGCCCTTCTCTATGCTCCGGACTAATTAAGAAAAGTTTTAAAACACGAAGCGTCATACTAATATTTAAAAATAACAGGGATTTACCGGGAACCTTCAAGAAGTATCAGTGTATTTTAATAATACATTGGTAATAGAACTATCAAAGGCAATGCAAGATTTGGAATCGGTGGAAATATCGCCCGAGTTTGACACTTATTCTCCACAAGAGATGTTTCATCTTACATCAGTAGATGTTAGAGATGTTCAACTAACCGTTAAGAGATTAATTATTCCAAAAAATATGGATAACAGGAATAACTGGCGTTTTTTACCGATATTTGATCTTGAATTTGAAAAAGTATTTATATTTCTTAAAATTGCTAATGGTAATTTGGATGTTAGAGTTAACGAAGCATTTTCTAATGAAATGGAACGAAGCACTAAAAAGAAACCACCAAGTAAAACAACCATCCAAATAATTTATACTGGATATGATGAACATAATTCATCTATGAATCATGAGAATAATATTTCCTCAATATTTGAAAATTTACATCCATTTCCGAATCAAGGAAGAATATATATTGGATTTCCAACACATCAAACTACTGGATGTTGTATCCATTTAGCGGCTCGCGTAATTCCTACTGTATGTACTTTAATATTTTTTTTTGATTTATAGTATCTTTGATGAACCTAATTTTTTAAAAATATGACAAATTATTTATTTAGGTGGAGAGGGAATCAATTGACTTGGTAGACAAGACTTTGGCTGTATATAATAGTGAATTGTTAAGTTTAGCGGGAACGTTATGCAGAATTCTATATGAAAGTGAAATGTCTTATATAAAACAACGTCACGATAAAATGATAAATGAATCTATTGGTTCTGGAGAACAAGATATCGAATCTTTTCGTAAATGGATTGAATGGTTTGAAAATCTAGCAGAACATGCTTTAACACATTTTACATTTAGAGAGAGTACACCAAATGCCAAAGTTGGCAGAATATCAGAATCACGATTTTTCGAATGTTCCAAAAAAAAATTATCAATTTATTCAACAAATGGTGTTCTACCGATAACTGACGTTCGTATTCCTAATCGGGAAATGGAAGGGTTCATAAAAACGGTTCCAGTTGTTCCAGAATATGTATATGATAGATGTATCAGATTTTTTAAGAAAGCAAAAGATTCGAAATTTATGAAAGAATTATCACTTAAAGATGTTTTATTTGAATTGAATAGTCGATCTCTATCTGAAGGGGAAATTATCGAACTTTTGAAATGGTGGATTTCTTATAGATCGAAAGAGAATAATGTTGATCCATCAGACGTTAATCACTTCATGCAACTTGCACGTATTGGAGATAATTTTCAACCTTTGAATACTATTAATTATTTTTTGAATCCAGGCATAGTTCCACCAAATATGGATATTCCTAATGATGTATTACCATATAATATTTCCAAAAATTTCAAAAATCATAAAGATTTTGAAACATGGTTTAAATGGAAAGAATTATCTCTGGTTAATTGGGCAAGATTTATCGTTGAAAAACCTGATTTGGAACGTAATCCTGATTTTGCTAGAAAAGTTCATAGTACTTTGGCAAAAAGTTTGAACAATCTCTCTCAAAATGATAAGAAAATAATTCATCAGTTATTTGAAAAAAAGAAATGCATTCCAACTAAACTTGGAATGAAGTTTCCGCAAAATGCTTATTTCCAAAATGTTAATATACTTCCTGATTTACCGACGATCGATTTTCAAAAGCCCTCAAGCGTTCAAGCTTTAATGGAACTTCTGGGTGTTCGAAAGGTAAACAAAAAATAATATATATACAGTATATATATTTGAAACGATTAAATTAACTAATAAATTATTAAATTTTTTCATAGGTTGTTGAATTACAACTAATTTTTGATCGTCTTCTTAATCAAGGAGATTGGGATCATATACAACTTGTAAAATATCTTTCTTCAAAGTATAATGATCTCAAAGAAAATGAAAAAAATATATTAAAGAGAAAACCTATCTGGCCTAAAGAAATTTATTCAACAAAAGCAAAAATTCGTCGTTACGTTGCCAATCAATTGTATTCACCCATACCATTACATCGTGAATTTGGTTTACCTGTAATTAGTTGGAAAGGAAGATGGGGTCGTAACACTCTAGAAGGTACTATATTTATTTATTTATTTTTTTTATATATAATTAGTTAATCTATACTTGAAAAATAAAAATTTATTTTAAAATTTGTAGGGAAATTCTTAATTGAATTAGGTTTACAAGAATATCCTAAACTTCAAAAAATTCTAGAACTTATAGTACCACCAACACCACCAAAAATTCGTGTGAAAGCTTTTAGATATCTTTACGATAATTTTAAAGATAGATATTCCAAAGATTACAAACCGACTGAAATCAACGTCACATTTTTGCCATGTAGAAAGCAATACGTTTATGCGACACCTACAAATTGTTATATTAATTCTGAATGCATGAAATTGAATTTTAATGTTATACGTCAAGATTATTTGTATTGCGCGGAACAATTTGGCGTTCAACAAAACCCTAGTCATGATAAACTTTTAAAGAGTTTGATCGACAAACCACCACGAGATATAGCTAAGGCAAAAGGAGTTTTTGAATATTTGGCCTCACAACAAGGAAATTTTACAGATTCTGATTGGAAGATTCTTGGTGATCTTAATTTTATTCCAGTCAAAGATAAAACTAAACCTAATGTAATTAATCTTATCAATCCACATAGTTGTTTCCTCGAATGCACAGAAAATAGGTATGTATTATGTTTATATAAAGTACATTTTTGGGGCGACTCTTTTTTTTTTTTTTTAAATAAAAAATTTTTTTCTTTAGTTTGAAGGAATTCTTTACATATATTGATTTTGGAGAGATGGCGAAAAGGTTTCTTAAAAGTTGCGGTGTTAAAAATGAACCATCTACGATCGAATTTGCCGAATTATTGGTGAAATCATCACGTGAATTGTGGGATTCTCCCGATTTAGATAAATATTCAAACATTTTGGATAGAATTGCCGTTCACATTGCTGTTATAGAACGTAATAAACCAAGTTTAATTACGGATATGAAAAGAGAACCTATTTTAATAGGTATCGAGAAGAAAATCTGTAATGGTGAAAAGGTTGATCATAAAAAGTTGGCTTCAGCAAAAGAAATTTTCATAAATGACGATCAAGGATATCAACAAATTTTTAAACCGTTGATAGCTCCAGAGACCGATTTAATGGAAAGATTTTATAAGGTATGTTACCTATAATTTATTTTAATTTTACATTGATAATACGAGTGTGGAAAGATATCATGCAGAATTATTTAAAATATTAACAGTTAACGATGAATTTAATATTTAGAAATTGGGGTGTAGATCGTTATCTGAATCAGTACAATATACTGTAATCCCAAAAGGTATTATTAAAAAAACTGAGAATTCTATGAAGATAAGGAAAGCATTAATAGAAAAAGCTGGTTTATTTTATCATGAGATATCTAAACTGAAGATTTTAAGAGATGATGAATGGCTTAAGAACTTGAAAGTGAGATTAGTTGACCATATAGAAGCAGTTTATAAGTTAGATAATAATGTTCAGATTAAAAATGATACTACTGCTTGCGTAATTGAAAGTAAAGAGTTGAGTTCATGGGTACTTTGTATAACACCCGATCCAGATTATCTTGATATTTCACAAAGTATATGCAAACATATTTTCAAATCACCTAATCTTAAGGAATATTCCTATTTTAATATTATCTTAATCACGCCTTTATCAACTTTGGAACGTAAGGGATATCCGGTTGATCGTATATTAAAACCTAGATCACAGAACGTTGTTAAGCAATATAGTCAAAAACCTACCGTTAAATCACCAGTTGCTGTAAATTCTCAATTTACTCAAAATTTACGAAATTCTTTACGAAATGCAATAAAAACTTGCCATTCTAACCTTGGAAGTACTATTGATAGTCAAGCTTGTACTATGGTTGTTAAAGAAAGTGAATCAAGTTACTGTGATGTCATACCTAGTACGAACAATATATTCAAATATATACATATTATTTTTTTTATAATTATTTTTATTCTTATTAATTTTGATTCATCTATTTTATTAGGTCATTTATTATACTGTGTTGGAAATGAACAGGGTATTGAACTTTATGATACTAAAAGATTTAAGCAAGCGGACATCTTATCTCCATCAAATCGAACTCCATTATTCCGTTTTTTAAATATATTAAGAAATATTGCGAGTGTATTTGAACTTGAATTACAATCCGTTCATGTATTTTATGATAATTATACCAATAGTGTTGCATTTAATCGTGATAGATCATTATTTTTTAATTTAAACTTTTACATTGGATTACACGATAAAGAATGTGCGGTTAAACCTACAAGCGATGCCATGACTTATTGGTATCTTACATTTTGTCATGAATTGGCACATAATATTGTTCAATCTCATAGTTCTGATCATGAAGTAAGTATATTATTATTTATTTAATATATTTTATATACGCGTATATATATATATATTATATCATTTTTACTAATTTAAAATTCTTAATTGTTTGAAAAATAATTAGCATTATTTAACATCATACGCAGAAGCTTATATGTCAAAATTTTTAACAATGTTGAAAAACCTTCAAATTTCATAAGATGATGATGATGATGATGATGATGATGATACAAAGAGTTTTTTTTAGTTGGGTTAAGATAATTTATTTTTTTATTTTTATTTTTTTTTTATTTTATCTTTTTTTATTTTATTTTTAAATATTATTTATATTTCAAATGATATATTTTTTATTTATATATGTAAAAATAATATATGTAAAAATAATATTATTTATTAGTAAAATTATTTAATATTTATTTAAAAAATTCATTTTTTGAATTTCGATTTTTTTTTTTTTGAATTTTTATTTCCATGTTAATTGATTCATCGATTACTATGTTAGGGAAAGTCGAAATTTTATTAAAATAATCATATATAATCATATTAGAATTAATATTTTTATTATTTTAAACTTTTTACGATTAAATAGTGTGCAAACTAATAAGTAATAACTACAATGACTTTTATACCTACTTTAAACATCCCATTCTACTAGAATTAATTTCTAAAAAAGTCTGATCGAATTTTATGTCATTAGACGCAAATTGGAAACGAAAATTTACGAATCAGAAACGCAATACTGAACGCAAAGCTGGATAGAGTGGATAGAGTGTAATACATTGAATACATTGGTATCAGTAAATTACCATATGCTTACATTTTTGTTATTTTGTTATGTTTGTTATTTTTGTTTCCTAAAAGATTCTCAATATTTTTCAGGTTTGAATTGTTAATAAAAAACATCTTTCAACTGTAGGCTTTTTTCGTTGATCTTGATGATCGAGACATGACTTTATTATATATGAACAATGTTATACTTTTATGTGTTATTTAGTATATATATAAGATTAGAATAAATTAAAATAAAATTACGATAATTGGGTTCCTA
Organism: Oehlia diaphana; assembly: GCA_003833135.1. Lineage (NCBI taxonomy): Eukaryota > Fungi > Glomeromycota > Glomeromycetes > Glomerales > Glomeraceae > Oehlia > Oehlia diaphana. The sequence goes on from QZLH01000713.1 coordinate 55,765, forward strand.
AATTTCTCGTTAAAGTGATCTCATCTTTGTTCAACCAAACCATTAATGACAATCCATAGAGAAGATTTATTTATGAACCTTTATCATAAATAATTTAGTATTAAACGAAAAGATTCATTACGTACGTATCATGTTAAAATGTTCGATAGGTTAATCTTTGAGAATAATTTTGACGTTGTTAATTTAATTATTTCAATATTAATCGCAAGAGAACGGTGTACCTAAAATATAGAAGATACAATTATCAATTAATGTATTTATGTCCTTATTTTTTAGCAAAATTAAAATAAATAAAAAAAGAGTTTTGTAATTTTAAAAACCAGTTGGAAACAGATAAACAGTACACGTTTTGTAAATAAGTTTGAATGAAAAGCCGTGAAAAAATTAGGCTGCGCTTACAAAAAAGTAACTCTCTAAATGTTCTTTCTCTAATTGCACGCGCTATATATATTTATATGCACCCTAATTATATCGAGATCAATATAAATTCCTATCCCTACCCTATAAAAAAAATTCTGGAAAAAACTCCGATAAAACCGAAGAAACTCAGACACGTGATCATTTTTCTGAAAAATTTTTTTTAGGACTAGTAAATGCATACTCTCTCTAAATGCACATGAGTTTGTCATTCTTTTCGATATTTATATCGTATTTAATAACAAATGATATAAAAACGCGAAAGTTCCAAATTGTCAATTAAACGTAATTGACTAATTTGTTATAATCCTTAAAAAATATCTGTACCCTATGGGATCATGCGATTGTACAGTATATGATATTTTGCAACGAATCATGCGAAAACTTAATGTGTTTATATGCTATTTGTATCATGTTTAAGAGTATTCACTAGAGAAATGTACAGATATACAATTGTACAGATCGGTTATTTTACGATACATACAAAACATGAGAAATTCTAATAGAATATTTTACAATGTTGTCTCTTCAATTTCATATTAATTATACGTTAATAAATATTAATAACTTTCATGGTATTATAAATAAAGCACGGTAAAACTCGAGTTGATAATAAAAGTTTAAAATAATCGTTGCGCTTATAACATCATAGCATCTTAAGCATTTCCTCGTTTCTTAATTTGATGAAAATAATTTTAATATATTTTTTAATTTTAAAGCTCTTGTTGTTATGACCGCCATTGGATATAACACAGTATATAAAATCTAAGGCTCAGTAGTTTAAATTTTCAATAATATGTTATACACCATACTATATTTTAATTCTAATAAACGCTGTAACGAACGTTGCCGTATTTCTTTTATTTAACTGCAAAAGAAAAATTGCAGCAAAAAAAGTAATAGGAAAGTTTTCATTCTAAATAGATTTGTTGGTTCGTTTGTTTTTATTTTAAATTGTAATTGTAATTGATCAAATCGTTGCAACCGCAATACCGCATCTAATTTTGTATTGTTGCGAATCTTTTTTTTTTAGGCTGACGAAAAATATGATGGAAAAAATAAATGAGAGAATATGCAGATAGCTCAAATTAAAAGTATATATCCAGTATATGCCGGTTAGACTTTACATAAAGATTGTACAGATATTACTCTAATGCGTGAATCGCGGATATTATTATATTCTATTGTAAGTAGAGTGAATTTTAAGATCAATATATATAACATAAACTTTAAGATCCTAAGAATAAACAATCAAATTAATTAGTTAGTATTAAAGTCATTAAAATTTCAAGAATCTACTTATTGTCATTTCCTATAGTTCATACTTAGGCCACACAAATTCGATTTTTCGGTTCACTTCACCCGGCCGGGTCACTTTTTCAAATTTCAAAAAGTTTATCACGTGAACATGACGTAATTTTATTTATCACGTGGCTGAGAACTTCTGGAGCGAAAATAAATTCTTCCCCTTTAAAAGTCAACCAATCAGATGACACGATTTTGTATATAAACTTTTTTATTAATAAACAATAAACTCCGGGTTCCCGTGTCGATTTTAATTTCAATGTTACGTGAACCGAAAAATTGAATTTGTGTGGCCTTATAAAACGTTTATATCTAAAGATTCATATAAATTTAACCATAAGGATCAAATGAAAGAGTTACCCATCTTGCAAATTATTTCTGTCTTGAGTCGTTCGAGACTTCAATTTTTCATTAATACTTTATATACAGTAATGATTTTAACGAATTCAAATTCCTCCTAACATTAAATTATATATTGATTCTTTGTGTTCTTAATAAGCCAAATTAATAATTTCGAAAACAATTTTGAATTTCAGATCATTGAGGCAATTAAAAGAAGAATATACGAATGTTGTCTTAAATCTTCAATAAATGATTCGGAAATACATTGCAATTGCTATATTCAAAGATACTGTATATTTAAGAGCGATTATAAGCCATTCTCAATAATTCGCACCCACAAAAAGAATTTCTAAGCATAAAAAAACAACGGTTAAAAGTACAAATTGCAAGCGATACAAATAATTTATCGAATTGTTTTTTTAATTGAATTAAATTATATAGTTATTATTATTCAATATAGTCGGCGAAAAGTTCGGTAGATCAATTCGAAAATTCGAACCGATTTTCCATTATATAGTGCTTAAATTGTGTATTTCGAATTCAGCCAAATTTATACGGATTTTGCCATATAAGGGAAATTTTTAATTTAAAATATGATACAACAATTGAATCGCATTATTGTGCATTACCCGGTCACTGAATTTTCGGAATACTGTTTATATTTATTCATTTAACAATGACTCGCTATTATATGTGTTTGTGCGACAAAAAACATAAACAACAATTGGAGTGAGGATAAAAGTATGATAAGAAGATTTAACATTTAAATATTTTCCTAAAGAGTATTTTAACATCCCAATAAATCGTAAGAATTCGGGTTTAGATTGGCAAAATTATTTTACTGTAAAATTCGGGAATATTGTAAATATTAAATATGGTTATTTGCCAATGTTACCTTTTTTTTTTTACTGTTACGCCCACTTTCATTATATTCCTTTTTCGACATCATTCTTTTATCCTTTTTTTGATTTTCATTTCCATTATATTATTCCCTAGTTTGGCATCACTATGCATAATAGCAACTTTATTTCTTAGATTAGATATAACGAATAAAATTCATACGCTTATTATAATGTTTAGTAATATATCTATATATGTTCGAACAATAAATAAACAGATAATAGATAATAGGTATAATATTTATTTTTTGTTCTTTTGGCTGGAATTTTGTTTTTGGTAGTGTACTAAAAAAACGCCTCGCTTACCATTAATAAAGTACAATGAATACAAAAATTTCAAATTGTTATCCATTCGTTCTTAGGTGAAATTGACATCATAATGAATCAATGAAAATAAACTGAAACATGTGATGTTAAATTTTAAGTATTCCGTATTCATAAGTGATTCGGGTGTTGATCACGTAAAAAAGTTAACTAAAACAGAACATTTCTATATTTTTTCGTGTCTTATTACCGTATTTTACAGCATCCATTTTTGCACTTCATGCCAGATCCTCATAGTTCTGGCCAAAATCGCATAATTGTGCGGGTGCTTACTAACCGCAAAATATGGTATATTCCAAATTCTTGAAACTATAAAAGGATTATTATATCGTTAATGTAATGAATATTATAATTTATTTTATTAATAGTTATGAAGTTGTTTTAATCAATCTAGGCACGTTCGTTTATTCAAGATAATGCGTGTTCTCCGTTTTATTTATTCGTGCAACGTAACTCAAAAGTGTATCGTTATGTAACAGATAAATGGATAAACCGGATCAGATCTTTTCGAGATACCTCTCTTTCGGTCTTTCTACAAAATTTTCATATATTTAATATATTTATTATAGTAATTTCTCATGTCATTAGATAATTTTAGATCTAAAGTCCTTTCAAATTCAGATGGGGAGGAAAGGGTCGAAGTTAATCAAAGACTCTTAATTGATAAGATTTTGGCTCGGTAATAGTGAATATTCATATTATATTTTTATTTCTTGGCTAAAAGAAATTTTATTAATTTTTTACATCAGGTACCCTTCTGAATTTGTAGTATTTCGCGAGTTAATGCAGAATTCTGGTAAAAATTTTAGTTTCTCATTATCATAATATCATTCGTGTTTAATGATATAAGGTTATTGATATACTGTATCTTTATTTGTAAATAAAGATGATGCAGGGTCATCAACGGTTCAAATTGTTTTCGAAACTGCAAGTAATAATTATAAAGCTGTACGAAATCCTTCAAATCCATCCAAAAGGTTGAGTTTAGATAGAAAAATGGAGAACAAAATTACGCGAATTATATTTAAAAACAATGGATTCGCTTTTAGAGTTGAGGATTGGAATCGATTAAAGAAAATTGCTGAAGGAAATCCAGATGAACAAAAAGTAAATTATCTAAAAATCATCATTAATTTTATTAAATTAAACATTACAGTAATTTATCTTCAATAAATTTATAGATTGGAGCTTTCGGGGTTGGCTTTTATTCATTGTTTTCAGTTTGTGAAGAACCATTGTAAGTAAATTATAATAATTTTGTAAAATTATTATCAATATTAATTCAACTTTCGCTTGATAGCGTTTCTTCTGGTGGACAAGGGATGGCTTTCTATTGGCGTGGAAATCAATTATTTGTAAAACAGGCCCAAACTGGTGATGATGATAAAGTTTGGACAACATTTTTAATGGACATGAGGGAACCTTTAGAAGTAAATATTTAATATAAAGATATATTTGATATATTTATCGTTATATTTAATTAATATTTGACGGCATATTTTTCTTTCTAATACATTAATTAGATTCCAGATCTTGAAAAATTCGCACGATTCTTAGCAAATTCATTGGTGAGCTTATAAATGCTATTATGATCTAATTATTAATATGTATATATATGTACTTATACTTTTTTATTTTATTAAATTTAATAGGGATTTACAGGAAATCTTCAAGACGTGCTTGTATATGTTAATGAAGTATTGGTAATGCAATTGTCAAAGAAAATGCAAGATCCGAAACCAATAAATATTACACCCGATTTCAATACGTTTTCTCCACAAAAGATATTTAATCTTACCTTAGCAAATGTTAGATGTGTTCAACTATATATGAAAAGATTTGTGATTCCGACAAATATGAGCTTAAGACAATGGATTTCGTTACCAAACGAACTTCAAATAGAAGAAGCATCTATATTTCTTAGAGTTGTCAATGGAAATTTAGATGTTAACGTTAGCGATGAGATTTCTTCAGAAATGGAAAGGGTTACAAAAAAGAAACCACCAAGTAAAACGATTATTCAAATGATTTATACTGGGGTTGATGAAGATGGTAGTTATAATACGAATGTTTCGCCAATTTTTAAAGACTTACTTCCATATCCCGGACAAGGAAAGATATATATTGGTTTTCCGACTCATCAAACTACCGGATGTTGCTCTCACTTAGCGGCTCGTGTAATTCCTACTGTACGTATATATTATCTTTTTAAATAGATAATTCTATTTATTTTTCTAACGCATAGAATTTATTTTATTTAGGTGGATCGAGAATCAATCGACTTGGTGGAGAAAACTCTGCTTATATACAACGGCGAAATGTTACGTTTAGCAGGAACATTGTGCAGAATTCTATATGAAAATGAAATGGATCAAATAGCATGGGTTTTTAATGAAAAGATCACTAATAATACGAACAATGATGAAGATATAAAGTCTATCCGTGGATATCTTGAAAGTTGGGCAATATACGCCTTAACACATTTTGCGTTTAACCCAAGTACACCAAATGCGCAAGTTGGAATAATAACGGAATCACAATTTTTCAATTGTTCGAAAAATATATTACCAATTTTGTCAACGAATGGCGTTCTTCCAATATCTAATGTTCGTATTCCAAATCCAGCAATGGCAGGATTCATAAAAACCGTTCCAGTTGTTCCGAAGATTATATTCGATCAGTGTTACACATTTTTTAAGAAAGCAAGAGATACTATGAAACTTATAAAGGAATTGACTCTTCAAGATGTCTTTCATGAATTAAGTAGTCGAACACTTTCTGAAGACGAAATGACTGACCTTTTGAAATGGTGGATTTCTTATAGATCAAGAGGGTCTTTTGTTAGAGTAACGGAAATTTCGCAGTTTATGCAACTTGCACGTTTTGGAAATAACTCTCGATCTTTAAATACAATTCGTTATTTTTTGAACCCAGCAGTAATTCCCTCAGAAATGGATGTTCCAGTTGATGTACTGCCATTTAATATATCCAAAAACTTAAAAAAGCAAGATATTGAGAAATTGGTTGGATGGTCTGAATTATCTTTGATTAATTGGGCAAACTTTATTGTCAAAAAATCTGATCTGGAACGCGACCCTACATTTGCTAAGAAAGTTATTCAAATTTTAGGAGAGGGTTTAAGTAACATTTCACAAACTGACAAGGAAATTATTCAACAGTTATTTGCTTGTAAAAAATGTATTCCAACAAAATTCGGAATGAAGATTCCAAATGAAGCTTATTTTAAAGAAGTTGATCTATTTTCTGACTTACCTACTATCGATTTAGAAGAAACTACAACCCTTAAAAATATATTGGAACTATTGGGTGTTAGAAAGGTATAAATAATTATACTTTTAGTTTACTTTATGATAATTAAATTTAATTTTGAAATTATTTATAGGTTGTTGAATTGAAACTTATTTTTGATCGCCTTGTTGGTCAAGGAAATTGGGATCATATACAACTCGCAAAATATCTTTCTTCAATGTCAAGTAATCTTAAACAAAATGAAATAAGCATATTAAAGGACAAACCCATCTGGCCTATAGAAAAAAGATCATCACGGTCTAAAAAAGGTGAATCTAGAGAAATACAACGTTTTGTCGCGAGATCTTTGCATACACCTTCGGATATACATCGTGAATTTGGTTTACCTCTGCTTGATTGGAAAGGAGAATGGGCTAGTCAATCACATGAAGGTAAATGTTGATATATTATATATATTGTAAGTACAGCAAATTTATTTATTTTGCCTAAAAAAATTTTTTTTTTATTGTAGGAAAATTTATTATTGGATTGGGTTTGCAAGAGTATCCTACACTTATGAAAATTCTGGAACTTGCGGCGAATCATTCAAATCTCAAAATTCGTAGCAAGGCTCTCAGATATTTTATTAATAATTTTGAAGAAAAGTACTCTGGAGATTATGATCCTCAAGTTAGTATTGCATTTTTACCTTGTTCGAATCGAGGTACTTATGCAAAACCTTCAGAATGCTACATTAGTTCTGAATGCACAATAATGAAATTCAATGCTGTAAGTCAAGATTTACGGTTTCAAGTAGAACGATTTGGTGTTCAACAGCATCCTAGTCGTGAAGAACTCTTAAAAAGGTTAAACGAAGAACCGCCACGACATGAGAATAAGGCGAAGACTATTTTTGAATATTTGGCATCACGACAAACAACTTTTACCGATGATGATTTTAAATCTTTAACTGATTTAAAATTTATCCCAATAAAGAAAAATTCTCGAGCTAAAATAACTCTTGCCAGTCCACGTAATTGTTTTTTTAGTGTTCAAGAAGAGTACGTATATAATTGTAATTTTTGTGTAATCTTTTTTTTGGAGTTTAAAATAACTTAAAAGAATTTTTTATATTTTTTATATTTAGATTGAAAAATTTCTTTTCATGCATTGATTTTGGAAGTAAAGCAAAAATATTTCTTCAAACTTGCGGTGTTAAAAACGAACCAACTGCAACTGAACTTGCTGAATTATTAGTAAGTTCATCACGTGAAGTGTACAATTCGCTGGGAAATTTGGAAAAATACTTGGATATTTTAAGAAAAATTGCATTTAATTTTAGTACTATAGATAAACCAAGTTTAATTGCAGTAATGAAAAAATCACCTATTTTAATAGGTGTTAAGAAACATAGCAATGGGATTGAAACTTCTAGTTTGGCTTTAGGGAAAGACATTTTTATAAACGATAATAGTGCATATCAACCAATTTTTGAACCGTATACAGCTCCGGTAGAAAATGATCATTATATGAAAGATTTGTATAGTGTAAGTCTTTCAATTGACTCTATTTTACGTATATGAAGTATTTTCATCGTTATATATATATATATAAATATATTTTTTAGGAATTGGGATGTAGGTCCTTACATGATTCTGTACAAGAAACTATAAGGCCAATAGGTATTCGACAGAATAATCTTGATCCAGAAACTGAAGAATTAGAAGAAAAAATCATAGAGAGAGCAAGTTTGTTTTACTATGAAAATCCTGACCCTAAAAAAGGTATTGAATGGTTTAAAAGACTGAAAGTTAAAGAGGCTAGCTACATGGAGTCAACTTTTACATTAGATAATACTACTATAGTTAAAAGAAGACATACTAGTGCTTGTATTCTTCAAGATATTATGTACGTAACAACTAAACCTGCTCCACTTGATATTGCAGAACAAATAGTCAAGAGCATTTATGTAAAATTTGAATGGAAAAATATTTTTTGTGTAAGAGTGCTTTTAACTGAAGAATTAACAACTTTAAAACGTAAGGGATATCCGGTTGATCACATATTAAAGCAACAAAATTTACGATATGCGTATCAGCAATCCACTGTAAATGATGAAATAAAAATAGTTAGAGTGACTCCTGCATCTACTCAAAGATTACGAAATTCTTTACGTGATTCTATTAGATCTTGTAATTTAAATGTAGGAAATATTAATGGTATTATTAGCCATGCTAATGTTACAATTGTTAATGAAAGCAAAGCAAGTTATTGTGATATTATACCGGGTATGAAACACTTAATATTTTTGATTTTTTAATTACAGTATATAATATTAATTGGTTTATTTTGCGTTTTTTAGGCCATTTATTATTTCACGTTGGAACTATACGGGATATTAAAGTATATGATACTAAAATGCATCAACCGGAAATCATGTCCCCATCAGTTACTGTTCAATTAAATCATTTTATAGATATATTAAGAGATATTGCGAACGTTTTTGAACTTGTACCAAAAGTTGTTCATATTTTTTATGATAATAACTCAAATTCAATTGCATTCAATCGTGATGGAGCGTTATTTTTCAATTTCAGCTATTATATCGCGTTACACGGACAAGATTGTAAATTTAGACCTACAAATAATGCCATGACCTATTGGTTTATGACATTTTGTCACGAATTAGCACATAATTTTGTTGTAAATCATAGTTCTGAACATGAAGTAAGTATATTTTAAATTTCAATAATTTAATTTTATGAATCTAACAATTATTTATATAAATTATTCAATTATTTATTTTATTTTTCAATAGTTTTATTTTTCATCATTTACGGAAACTTATATGTCGAAATTTTTAACAATGATGAAAAACCGTGGAATTATATGGTAAATGGTAAAATTACTGCGGTCCGCATAGATTCGAGAAAAAAAAAATTTTTTAAATTTATTACTTGTATTATTTGTTATATTTTATTTTTTTATTTATTGCCTATATTGTCTATATTTTTATATTAGTTCATAAATATATGTACTGTAGATGTATTTTTTTGATTTTTAAATTATTATTTTTTTTTTAGCCATTTTATTTATAAAAAATAAAAGAAAATGGAATTTTTTTATAAATTGATGGGATGAATAGTATTAATCATTAAAAAAAAAAATTTTTTTTTTTTCACGGGATTAAATTGATGGATGAGATCGCCGAACAACTTGGCAAGGGTGATTAGTTAAACGCACATTTGCCATCCTAATTATATGCCAAGAAAAACCTTTCAGTAACCTCTTACAAGCATCCTGTACCCACAACAGGGTCAGATTTAAAGACTTAAGACCTGTCTTGGCAGGAGTTACATTATAACGCGTCAAATATTTTCATAAGGCCTGTTCAATTCTGATCGTTCGGGATTTTGATCGGGTTTTGAATTGATAATTATTGGTTGATGAAATTGTGTGACCTGATCAACGACCCGAACTTTCCGAAC
>QZLH01000714.1:8538-30046 GCA_003833135.1 Oehlia diaphana
AATTGAAATCCAACAGCAAGTAGTTGTCTTAAACGAGTTACAATGGAATTAACGTCAGGAATTACCCAACTATTGGGTGGAGTAGGAGGAAATAAAGTTAAAAGAGCGCCTTGCATCACGAGTTCGTTGACATCACTACAAACTTCGCGATAGCCAATTTTCTTCCATAAATTTACTAAATCAGGATGTATCAATATCGCTCTAGCCACGACATTAAGTTGGCGACTATTTTCATAGCCATCCTTCGGAGGATAATCTTCATGAGCTCTCGCTTGCATTAATTGAATATATTCTATGGTATCTTCGTAAATAGGTTTAGGACGTGGTGGAAAAGGCACAAACTTTTTATTTAAAATCAAATCTTCAATATTATTAAGATTTTGAAGAAGTTTTTGAGGAGCATCATTAATGACAAGAGGACCAGCCGATAGAAAATGAAATAATTCCATATCATTTCCTTTTATCACAAGATCATGATCACTTAAAGTATTATATCCTTCAATAATTAGTTTAGTAAAAATTGGTAAAGGTAAATTACTAGCCCAAGGAGAACGAAGTTTGTTTTTAAAGTCACGAATTCTATCAAAATCAATTTGATTTACATTATGTTGGATCTTTTGTTCTATAAGTTTATCATCATAAGACCCAAATTGCATTAATAAACGTTGTATAAAATATCTAGAAATTAAGGCATTTCTTGCGAGCAAAGCTTGAACAACGTCAAGCGTTAAAAAATCATTTCCAAGCCTAACGCCATAAAACAAAGCGTGGGATCGACCATATTTATATATTAACCATTCACCGCGAACATGAGGATCTTGCGAGACAGCATACCATTTACGATCTGTAAGAATAAGTGAAATAGGTGTCTCTATAAATTTAAATATTTCACTTCTTATTTCATGAAGCAGAGACTGCATTTTTTGATCTGTTTGTGGAAATTTTTTTTTTTTATTCGTGAAAGTACTTTTTTTTCATGATAAAGTTCTTATAAATGTTTTTGTAAATTGATGTATCATAATCATTAATTTGCCATTATTTATTAAAATCCGGTTCGACAATTTGAATTAAATGAACTAAATGATCATTTGCAAATCTTTTAGTAATCATAATTATATACCTTTTTTGTACATAATTTAGCTCTTTCATTCCATTTTCATTGACTATGACATTGTGATTTTGGGTAACGTTACAGTGAAATAGACTGAATCGTTTATTTTGATTAGATCTTTGCATATTGAAGATAATAATTGATTTGTTTTATATTGTCGATTTGTTTCTTATTATTTTTTTAATTACCAATTTTTAAACAAACCATATTGAAATGTTTTAATAATTGTTATAAAGTATTAATTAATAATCAAATTCATTTAACAATTATCACGTTGTGCTCAACTTATACTGTATAATTTCTCATCAACATTTGGCAATAATTTTTAATAATATTTTTTTACTTCTAATTCTCAGTGGAGAAACACATTCTTTTTAAAAATCTAAGAATATTTCTAAATAAACACGATTAAGACGAAAGAACTAGTTTTTATAATATTAAACTTATGTTAAATTAGGCTAGATAATTTCGCCTTTATTATAATAAAACTTAAAAACTGTTTGACAAATCAAAATTAAGTTTTATTCGGACTTCGAATAAATTTAAACATTTTATTTACTTTTTTGTTTAGAACAAAGAGAAAGAGAATAAGCATATTCATAGTAAAAAACTCAAATTTTAGAAACTGTTTCATTTTATAAAAGTAATTTAATTATTTTATATAATATAATGAATGCTTTATAATCAAATATATAACATACTAAATAATTGTACTGCGAGTTCATTTAAATTTTCGCCTTAAAAATTATTTCATTTATTCATTTTTTTCAAAAAAAAATATACATTTACTTTTAATCTTACATTTATTAACCAATAATTTAGGTCAATACAAATTTATTGTGTAATCAGGGACTCAGGGTTCAATCTTTTTTTAATGTTTCACCAAAGACATTGGCTTTTATATTAAACGAGATTATTACGTAAATTTATTTACTTAATTTGTTCTTATAAGTATAATTAAATAATCTAATGTGTAAATGAAAGTTAAAAATAAATAAAATAGTACCCATTTTTCTATAATTTCTTTAATATGTAGACTTATTCAATAAGATAGGAAAAAATTGGACTAATCCTTTTTATTCTATGTTTGAATGTAATATGCCAGTCAATATGACATCAATATTTGTTATAGAAGTTCATAAAAAGTAATTAAACAATGGGATATACATTTTGCGTTCATTAAGTCGGGTGTAACATATATTTCATTGAAAATGACTAAATGATTGAATGATCAGATTTAAAATTTCAATGTAACAAAGACTTTGTGATACCCATCGTTATAATTTTGAAAATTTTATCAAATAAACTTATAATCGCTTTACAAATTATGGAAATTATGGCAAAATTAGGAGTTCATTTATTGTAAAATTACTCATAAAAAAATTTATCATCAAAAAAAAAAAGTACTATTTGTTAGTATCGAAAGAAAACAAATAAATTACTAGTAAACTTTACAGGGGGTTGTTGTAGCGATGGTTCCGTTGTTGAAAAAATCACTGATTCGTTTGTCAGCGATACTTGTTAATTGTTTTAATAATTTAACTATCCCTTTTCTTAAAAGTTGTTCTTCTGTAACTAAAACCACTAATAAAAATGAATTAATCAATGTCATTTTCATAGCATACTACTAACAGTATTCCCGGCAAAAAATTAACACGACCGAAAATGGTAATAAAATTTAGGGTGTTTAAGCAAGGAATACTTTCTTCGAAAAAATAAAAATTACCATCACGTCTGAAGCTTTCAAATTTAGATACTGTCTATCCAGAAGGTATCGGGACATTTCGCTGAAAGCCATTACGCTTAAAGGACATTTCGCCGAAAAATAGGGCCAACATTATGTAGCATTATTATGAATAACTCAGGCCAAAGCTTATTTTTTGGCAATATATATGGCTTTCGGCGAAATGTCCTCGATACCATCCTAAGTGATATATTATTGGACACCATTTCTTTGGCAATCAAAATAAATCCGATATCCAATCAGAGGGCAAATGTCTAATTAGGTAATTGATTCAACATTTTAATACGATAAAATCTGGTGAAAAAAACGTGTTAGACGCAACAAATATGAGTTTACAAAAGCTTTTTTTTTTATCTAATTTCTCTTTATTTTTATATATAGTTTCTTTGAATTTTGTATTTTAAGACTTTAGACAACTATGCTTTTCTTCTTCTAAATTTATAAATTTTTACAAATTTATATCAATAAATGATCTGCGCCAAGCGAACCGACGCCTAGTGGTAAAGTTGTAAAAATTTATTTTAATAATTTTGTAAGTGTTTAAATCTAATAAAAATAATGTTTTATTATTTTAATATCGAGTTCATAGTTTATTATACACTTTTTTTCCTTTGAAGTTGCTAAAACATATAATAAAATTAAAATATCTTGAGGGATTTTGAGATAAAGTTGGTAGTTCAAAATGATCTAATATATCATACGGTAATTTTATATTTAATTCTAAACCTGATAAAATTTTGAGAACCGCTCGATGATTTCTTCATTTTTGACCAATTTTAAATATGGAAAATAATTTGCTTTAAACGGGATTTTATCGTTACAATATTTTTGATAAATGGAGCAAATGGAATTAAAAGCTTGTTTAGTAAGATGTTCTGGAATATCTCTTTCAGGATTTTCTTGTAATTTTAAATCTATCCAAATTCTTGATTCTAAAATATCATCAAAACATTGTTGCGTAATTTCAGAGTTCGGACCATATTTTTTAAGTACCCAATCATAAAAGCTTGAATTAACTGATAATGATCTCATTTTTGATAGTTTAATCGAATTAGCATCATATTTAAACGCAACGTTGTAATGATTTAGAACATTTTTTAGAGCTGCTTCTGCTGGTTGATCAATTTTATTAATTAAGAATTCCAATAAATTAAAATTTTCATGATCTGTTTCGGGTTTTAAAGTTTTAATTAGACAAGAACGTACAATAGCGAATTTTGATTCATTACGAATTACTTGAAACGAACTTATCAAAAGATCTGATCTCCAATTTCATTTAATCTATGTTTAAGTAAATGAAACGTTTCTTCCATAACAACTCTTGTTAATTGAAATCCCATATTACGAAGTTGGCTTAAACGGGTTACAACGGCCTCAATGTCAGGAATAATCCAATTAGTGGGTGGAGTAGGAGGAAATAAAGTTAAAAAAGCGCCTTGCATCACGAGATCGTTAACATCACTGCAAATTTCATAATACTCAATTTCTTTCCGCATATAAACTAAATCAGGATAAATTAATATTGCTCTAGCAATAACGTTTAGTTGACGACTATTTTCGTAACCATCTTTTGGTGGGTAATCTTCTTGAGCTCTGTCTTGTATTAATTGAATATTATATTCTATGGTATTTTCGTAAATAAATTTAGGACGGAGTGGAAAAGGTGCAAACTTAATGTTTAAAATCAAATCTTTAATATCACTAAGATTTTGAAAAAGTTTTTGAGGATCATCATTGTAAGAGTGTCGGCAGGGTCAGATAAGTAATGAAATAATTCCATATCATTTCCCTTAACCACAAGATCACGATTATATCCTTCAATAATTAATTGAGTAAAAATTGGGTAAGGTAAATTACTAGTCCAAGAACCTAATTTTTTTTTGAAAAGACCAAGTACTGCTGTTAAAATCAACTTAATTTGCGTTATGTTTATTTCTAATTTCTATAGTATAAGCTTCTTACCTTCAGATTCGATACTCGCTAATAAACGTTGTATGAAATATCTGGAAATTGTTGCATTTCTTACTAAAATTCGAACAAGGCCGACTGTTATGAAATCGCTCCCAAGTCTCACCGCGTGAAATAAGGCGTGGGTTTACCATACTTATAAATTAACCATCCTGCACGAGCATAAGGATCTTGCGTTATGGCATACCATTTGCGATCTGTTAGAATAAGTGAAATGGGTGTGTCTACATATTTAAATATGTTCATTCTACATTCATAATATAGGGATCGGACTGCATTTTGTGTTCTTTTTTATGAAGTATTTTTTTTTTTTTCATGGCCTCCGAGAAGCTTTGTTTATATAATACTTAATTTATATACTGCCAAATTTTAAAAAATATACTTAATATATTAAAGTAATTCAATTATGTCATTTGAATAATTACCATAAATACTTTAACTGATAATATACAGTATCATATATGAATAAATGCTTTTAGTCAAAATTTAAATTTATATTTATGATAAAAAAAAAATATTTAAAAATCATTCAATGCATAATAAATTAGTAACAATTTACTATAATTGTATTACGAATTCGTTTAAATATTATTTTAAAATTTTATTCTTTTATTCATATTTTTCGGAGAAATCTGTCCCCATATAAATTTATCAGAAAAATGGTCACGTGACTGAGTTTCTGCGGAATAAAAACTAAGAAAAATGATCATTTATCGGAGTTTTTTCCAGAATTTTTTTTTATAGGGTGTGCTGTATATACTTGTACATTAACTATGAAATATACTGACCAATTTTAGTTAAATTCTTGAATTTTTAAAATCAGATTGTTTTAATCTTTTATAGCTGGCGTTACACAAAGATATACTTCTCAGCTTTCAAGCTTTCATATGACTATTTTTACTGTTGATTTATTTATTTACTAAATTTGTTCTTATAAATATATCCAAATGATTATTTAATAGGTAAATGTAAGCTAAAATTAAATAAAAATAGCGCACAATTAGCTTTACTTATTATTCTTTTAATAGACATTTGCAAGATCAATGAAGACAGTAAAAAATCGGAAAAACTACACTAATACTTTTTTGTTATACGTTGAATGTAAATAGGGTCATATGAAAAGTCATTATGACATCAAATATTATTATATTAGTACATAAAAAGTAATTGAACAATGAAAGCATATCATTTGCATGTACGACAAACATTCATTGGAAATGCTTAAATGCTTTAACCAATAATCCAATACAAATTAAAATATTTTTGTGATACAATATTATAATTTTAAATTTTATTATCAACCAAATTTGTAATTGTGTTTGCGAATTACGTAACAAAATTCGGGAGTCCACTTATTGATTATTACTCGATAAAAATCAATTATTATCTGGAAAAAAAATACCATTTACAATCGAAAGAAAAAAAATAAACGGTTTGATTGTCTTGATATATATATCACCAAAGTCCATCTGTAAAAACGCCGTGGAATTTCCATGTTTTGAAATAATAAATTCTGTGAGTATGATAGTACATTTACGGAAATAACATGGAAAAAAAGAAAACACGGAATAAATTTTTTATGGTGATAGTAAAAGGTCCTTAATATCCACATTTATACGGCAAAAAAATTAACACGTCAGAAAGTAGTAACAAATATTTGATGGTGCGCGTGTTTATGCAGCGTTCGCTTTCCTATTAAAAAGGCACTTTTTCTGAAGCTTACAAATTGGCGTACTACCTATTAATATGTGATGATCGAAAATACATTTGATGTCCAATCAGAGACAAATACCTAATTGAGTAAGGTATCGTGCGGATAAACAAAATGTATCATTTGTTTAGTATAATAATATCTGATCAAAAAAAAAAAAATGTTAGACGCAGCAATACGAGTTTATGAAGACTTTTATACTCTTTATATTTATATTCATTGAATTTTACATTTAAAATATTACACACTTTACATCTAGCGGTTATGATTAAAGTTGGAAATTTTTTATTCTATTTTACATAAATATTTTGGTAAGTGCTAAGACCTAAAAAAGAATTCATGTTTGTTAACTAATTTATTGTTTAGATCTTTTTGAACTAATTTCATCATTATTAATTTCCAAAATTCGTGATGATTTAATTCTTTCCCAAAATATTTTAAAATTACTTTTAAAAGATGATGTAATAACTATACTATTTACAGTAATTTGATTATTATATAATTCTAATAATTTAATCCATTCGTTCCTATCTAGTTGTTCATCCATATCGTTATACTTTCTCTTATTATTATTTTGATAATTATTAATATCTGGTCTGTTATAGTCATAATTTATATCATATGGTAGTTTGGAATTTAATTCTAGGCCGAACAAAATTGGCAAGCTTACTTCAAAACATGGTTTAATAATTTCTTCATTTTCAACCAATTTTAAATATGATAAATGATTTGCTTTAAATGGAATTCTTCCATTACAAAATTCGAGGTAAATAGAACAAATGCCATTAAATGCGCATTTTGTAAGATGATCTGGTATATCCATTCCAGGAGTTTCTTGTAATTTTAAATCTATCCAAATTCTTGATTCTAGAATATCATCAAAACATTTTTGTGTAATTTCAGAATTTGTTCCATATTTTTTAAGTATCCAATAATAAACATTTGAATGAACGGATGATGATCTCATTTTTACTGATTTTATTGAATTAATATCATATTTAAATCCAACATTATAATGTTCTAATGCATCATTAAGAGCCTTTTCAGGTTGATCATCGATTTTACTAATTAAAAATTCTAATAAATCTGTTTTTCTATGATTTCTTTCAGGCTTTATTGCTTGAGTAATACAAGAATTTGCAATAGATGATATTGATCTGTTATGAATCCTATGAAATGAATCCATTAAAATGTCCCCAAATCTATCTAACCTATGTTCAAATATGTGTAATGCATCTTCCATTACGATATCATTTAATTGAAATCCGAGATCAATAAGTTGTTTTAAACGTTTAATAACAGTATCTACATTAGGACATATCCAATTAATTGGAGGAGTAGGAGGGAATAAAATTAATAAAGCTCCTTGCATCACGAGTTCATTCAAGTCACTACAAATTTCGTAATACCCAATTTCTTTCCACATGATAACTAAATCAGGATAAATTAATATTGCTCTAGCAATAACGTTTAATTGGCGACTATTTTCGTAACCATCTTTTGGTGGATAATCTTCTTGAGCTCTGTCTTGTATTAATTGAATAAATTCTATTGTATCTTCATAAATAGGTTTTTTACGTGGAGGAAAAGGCACAAATTTTCTATTTAAAATTAAATCTTTAATATCAACAAGATTTTGAAAAAGCCTTTGAGGAGCATGATATATAGTAAGTGGACCAGCTGATAAAAAATGGAATAATTCCATATCATTTCCTTTTGCAGCAAGTTCATTATCATTTAAAATTTCATAACATTTAGTAATTAAATTAGTAAAAACTGGTATAGTTAAATTACTAGCCCAAGATTTCTTCCAAGGGGAACGATTATTTACATTATGCACATTATATTCGATTTTTTGCTTGATAAGTTTTTCATCGATAGTTCCAAAATGCATTAATAGGCGTTGCACAAAATATCTAGATATTATGGCATCTCTTGCTAGTAAAGCTTGTACAACATTGTCCGTCATAAAGTTTCCGAGCCTCACTGCATGAAATAAGGCATGAGCCTTACCATATTTATTAATCAGCCATTCCGCTTTAGCGTGGGGGTCTTGGGAAATAGCGAACCATTCCCTGTTGGTAACTACAAGCGAACTTGGTGTAATTACGTATTTAAATATGTCAATTCTCAATTCATCATATAACGATTGCATTTTACGCAAAAAATCTTTTTTTTTTTAAAAAATTTTTTTAAAAAATTTTAAACGAAGATTTAAAATTTTTTAAAAAAATTTGACATTTTATTATTATACAAATTATTGTGTGACTCACATTTCTTTGTTAAAATTTCTTAATAAGGAAATCCGGTTGCAGTATTTTTTGTTACAATATTGATTATCAATCTAATAATCTCATTTTTAATGTATTTTTAAGTTTTGTGATACATTACAAAAAAAAACTAAGTTCAGTCAGTAATCGATTACATTACTGGAAAAAACTAAAAATAAAAAATATAAAAAAAAAAATATGAATATTTTTATATTTATTATTTATTATTTTTATTTATTAAAAATATTAACCAAATAGATTACGTACTTTCAACCAGTTATACTCGATATTAACTGGTCTCCGTCATTGGTGCTCAAGACAATATCATCATTTGTCATTTTGAACAAAGATTTTCACTACCATTGTCCCTTTGTTAAGTTACTATATTTGTAATTCATTTTTTTATTATGTGGCATTTTTTTAACAATGAACTTTTTTTTGGGTTTTTGATTGACATTTGATGTGAAACATATACATTTATGTCATCAATAATTTATTTAGGTAATATTAAAACATTTTTAATAAATGAAATGCTTACGTAAAATTTTTAATAATTAAAAATAATCTAGAAAATTTTTTTGAATTTTTGACTTATTGGTAAAAATTAAAGTAAACAATAAAAAAAATTTATAAATTTTTTTTTTTTTTTTTTTATCGAAAAAATTATTATTATTTATTTAATTATTATATTATTATTGTCCTTTCTAATAAATTTAAATTGTTCGTCATTATTAAACTTCAATAAATGAAAAATGAGGAACTTTTTTAAAATACTTAATAAAATGAAAGGCTTTTGAAAACACATGATGAAATGCCAAGCAAAAATGAAAATCACCTGAGATACTGCGACCTGCAGTGCTACAGTTATTTTGGAAATAAAATAAACAATTATTGTGTTAAATTAAATAAATTAAAAATTAATTAGGTTTTATTATAAATTTGCAATAAACGATTCCGTATTGTATTCTTTATTAGATTATTAAAAAAAATTTAATAGTCTAATGAAAATATATGAATAAAAATTAGTCATTTATGCGATGCTATGCCTTTATCTAAACTGTGACGTTCACGAAAGATCACATGCTATGAAAGAATCTCACAAAGTGTTTATGCATGTTTGATAAACAAATTGTTTGAAACTGTTAGGTTGCATTGTAGATCAAATCAAATTGAATTTCGATTTGGAGTGATTGATGTCCAAATTGCATATTCATGAGACGCCTCTATCGAAAGATCGTTATATCCTATGTTCAAATTGGGCCTAGTTAAAATTTGGGGCAAAAACTATGGTGAATTTGGCGGTACTATTGGTTTTAAGTATTCACGGAATATTGGAATAGTTTGGAATACTCTAAAAACATTTTAATTATTAATTTTTAAAGACTTTAAATTTATAAAAATAAAATACTATTAAATCGGAAATCATCACTGGGTGTGCATGACTAAAATATAATCGTTCAGCAGTTAATATATCAATACGAGAGGCTTTAAAAAAAAAAAATTAAATATTTTCTTCCCCGGTGTAAAATGTTTGCTAGATGATTTCATTTAATGAACGACCGAAACGAGTATTTTATTTAAAAAGCATTTTTAAATTCATTTTTTTCGTCTCGAATAACAATTACAAATAATTGAAGTAATTAATTTGTTTCTCATACCGTCCAATAGTGGTAATCATCTTAATGAAAATCGACTTTTTTTTTTTTATCGCTTTGTTAAGATTTTCAACACATTTGGCTTTTTTCGGACTGATTTTAAAAATTCAGGAAAGTTTATAAAATTTAAAATCTAATAATAATCATAAAAATATAAAAAATGTTAATTAATAAGAGTGGATTATCGTTAACCGTAATAAACGTTTAAAAAAAATTTATTTTTCGTATAGTGTACATAATATTGTCAAGAAAATCAATGATCAATATAAGTAAGAATACTCTTTAAAAACTTTAGATAATTAAGAAGAGGAAGGGAAAAGTGAAATATAGGTGAGAATATGAAGAGAGTTTGGTATAATTGAGAATAAATATTTATACTTAAATTCCAAGAGCATAATTTATTTATCATTATAAATTTGAATAGTGCAATAATGCACATAATTTCCTCGTAATGTATAATATTATTTAAATCATAATTTCATCCATTCCTTTTGAAACGCGTAAATAAAGTTTTATAAACAAACTTTCTTCAAGACTTAATTTTTGATGTGGTGATAAATTCACCTCGTTGTTTCGTGTATTTATATCAAATTCCTCATTATTCAATAAATCTTCGATTATTGAATGAGGTAACAATTTACACCTGACATAATAATTTGTTGTATGATATTGATAAATAAATTCATGATCGTAATTTAGATTATTATCAGGATCATTATCATTAGAAAAATCAAAATTTTCTTGAATAATATTGTAAGTTATTAAGAAAAAATTTTTATCGGTTGGTGTACTATGAAAAAACCTCCCCTTAGTAAGTAACTGACGTTGCATAATTGTTGCGACTGGTTTTATTTTTTGTATTATTGAAAAACAATTAAATTTTATTTCAACAGTTTAAAAATGAAACGGAAAGGTGATAGAATTTTTAAAAGGAATTAGAAGTTTATATAGATTTTTTTTTTATATTTTCTAATGAGAGAACGGAGGAAAAAAGTAAATAATAAATATCCTATATTAAAAAAAAACAAAGTTTTTTTGCCAATTGGGGTATATAGGTATATAGTTAGTCCCATCTTTTAATATTAATAATCGAATAATCGTGTAATGTTAAATATTCTTGCCTTTTTTGCCTTTTGTTTATTTGTTTGTTCCAAATTAATAAAGTCGACCCCCAATTCTTGTCGAAAATTCCGTATTACACATTGATCGTTTTTGTGAATTATTTTATATAGTTTAGATTACATTTCAATCTCCCACGTGATCTGATGTCGCACCTGGATAATTTCATCCGTGTCTCGTTCAGCCCCTTTTTTAGAATGGATAGTCCTATTGGAGCCTTCCTTACGAAGCCAGGCCAAGCTTATAGTTGACGAAGATTAGGAGCCCGTCGCTGCTCGTTTGACCCTACTGCGATAACAATGATGCTCATTACCATGACTTCTTTTGCAAGCTACACAAAAACTTTTTTGAAAAAAAAAAAATAATAATCAAGAATTAAGTAAATTAGGTAATTAACCCTGTTTCAAAAATGCCTATCCTCAGTAAAATTTTACTATTCCAATTAGCCAGAATATAATTGATTTATCTCCTGCCATTTACACAATGGTAAGTGGTTTATAGTATATTATAAGTATAAATTTAGTATATTTATTGCTGAATCTTATTTTCTTTCGCTTGGTTTTTTTCACTAAGATTTTTTAAAAAGGTTAAATTCGGATATGTGTTGATGTTTAAATCTAGGATTTACCCCAAAAAGGATATTTTCATGCCGATCATTTAATGCTGACCAGAATTAGTACGTCACGTGATTAACTGAAAAAACCCGAAAAAAAGGTTTTGTCAAATAAGTCAAAAATGACATTCAAAACCATGAAACCATCTTTGATGCTTTAATTAAGAATTTCATTTTTTGTTACAGAATGCGAGATTTTAACATCATTGTACAATATACAAATGTAACATGGCTGCGGTACGGTATGTCTAGTTAAGTTGAACAGCTTCTCTAAAAGGAAAAATAATTAACTTTGGGATAAATCAATAAAATGATAAATAGGCTTTTTTCTTACCAAAAATTAGCGTAAGATGTCAAATTAAGATTGTTTAACATATCTAATATTGTAATAAACAATTATTAAACCTAATTTGCATTTATTAAAAGAAAAAAATCTAATCTAAATCTCTGTTTTTTGCCGACACCAAGGTATTTAAGATTTCTCAAGTTGCGCAGGTGCGTTTATAATTACCCATCACATAACTTCTTTCCTCATATGGACATTGCCGTCTATTTAATAGAAAACGGGTTCCGATGCCAACTAGCAACTATAACCATAATTTTATGTTTTGTGAGAACGTAACGAAAACTGAAATGGTTGAATTCCTGTTTTTATTCCGCATTTATACTAAACATTGTTAGAGGCTAATTTTTTTTTTTCGGCAATAACCGAACCGATTCCCTATTTCAGAAGTAGTATTTGTCTGACTGGTCGATCAACGAATTTGGAATAAAAAATTTAATTCTTAAAACATCTTTTTTCTAAATAAAACGTCAACCCAATAGTCTTAAAATACTTTTTCTTGAAAACTACTCATTTTATTTTCGGGCAAGCTGTGATAGTGAGCGAATAATATTATATATACGCAATATATACCATTTATCATACTTCTTCACGCTTCGTTTATTTTCTATCATTACATTTTATCTTATAATTCACATATATCTTTTTATCGAAGCATGCTTGCAGAGTTTATTATTTCTATGGTATGCAGTATATAGTAGAGATAGCGATTCTAAATCCGTCCATTTGGATAGTCCTCTTAAATCTGATCCGAATCCAGATAACGGGATACATAATCCGTCAGTAAATCCGTTATCTGTTATTATAAATTGATATATATAGTAAGAGGGACAATCTTGTACGCATCGTGTGCACAATCTTAACTAATAAGATTGAAATTATGGTATAATGCTAGTAAAATTCATAATTTCTGCTCAGAAACTTGCAAAGAAACTTGCAATTGCTTTATAGGAAATAAATAAACAATTTATATTGTATTTAGATTTTATTTTTTTTTTTTTTGTTTTTTTTTTCTTTCTTTCCCTCACTTTCTTAGTTAATAATTTGTTATTTTTTTTAAAAAAAATATTTTTTAGCATGTGTAGAAATAAAATTTTATAATATTAAATACGCGTTTTTTTATTTATTTTATTTTTTTCAATAGAACTTTCATAGAAATTTGGTGCAACTAAATTAATTACTAATATTGTTTAGCAGGTATATATTATAAATTTTTCCATCAATACCATGATGTAGCGATGAGGTCTTTTTTTTTTAGAAATATTCAGTTTTACAATTTCCTATTACTAATTATAATAAAATTATAAATTTCAATTTTAGCCCATTCAAATACATAATATTATTGAAGCAGAAGTTGTACATCAACATCAATCAAAATTATGTAAAAGTTCTGCAGGAGGGATGATCAAGGAATCAAGATGAATCAGAAGATCTTTGAAACCGTCTAGTGAAGCTCCTGTATCAAACCACACGAGTTACACGTTCTATTAATAAAATTAGTAATAATTTTAGTATTTTTTTTTCGTTTATTAATAATTAACACTTATTAGAATAATATGCGAATAATATGTAACATGTCATTAATGTAATGAAAATATCATACTAATATCATTTAATTGTGATAAAATATGTATACTTTAAAAATAATAAATAAAATAGGGAAATTGTATATCTCACCCGTATGATGGTAAAATTTCGCATCCTGTAACAAAAAAAGAAATTCTTAATATACAACTTTTTAAAAAAATGTTTACTATGTGTATTTTCCCAAACTTTTTTTTTTCAGGGGGGGGGGGTCCGTTAAATCACGTGACGTGTTTAATTCTGGCCAGAATTAAACGACCGGCATATAAAATATCCTTTTTTTGAAATAAAGGCGAGATTTAAACACATGGGACGAGATCTAAATTTACCCAATAAAGTATTATAGTTTAATGAAAAATAATTTGAATTTATTTTGGTGTGACACAAATGTAAACAACAGTACATGGGCCAACTTCGACCTGGGATGGTTTGAAATTTGGTATCTCATTTATTGGAAAATCCATTTTCAGAATAAACTCAAAGAAATTACCCATGACAATAATTTCATAAAATATGGAAGATAGGCTAAATTCATGAAGACATCATAAGATTACTTATAGGGATGACAAAAATTAAGACCAGTCATGACCATAACCATCAGCAATTGTTAACTGACCAATCACTCTGATTTAAATTAACATAATACCTAATAAGTCTAGAATCTTTAAAGATTAACAAAATCAATTAATAAAATAGTTTATATAAATCACAAAAAAATAAATAAATAAATATACATTATTCTAAACACAACCAAATTTTGATTAAATTAATTAGTTAATATTTTTCACAACAAAGTTAAAAATTACGAAGAAATGAAATTTAAACAAAATTTAAAATAAATAAGTGAGACCAACTGTTGCTAAGAAGTCATAAATAAATAGAATTTATTGTATCCATTATCACGTATTTGGAATATATTCTCTATATAAAGCTAATATGAAAACTTTATGTATGTGAAAGAATTGATGATATTTTGCTTGTGTAATCAATAAATAGCACAACAGTTTGGGTTAAACTAACAAACAAGAATGTAGAGATTTTTAATAATTTTTTTTTATTATTGAAGTTGGTATTAAGTGAGTCTTTTAGAAGGTTTGAAATTTTTAATTTCTTTAGCCCTGTAAAAAAAGTCAATCCATTTTTTTTTATTTCATCTTTCCTCCGCGTAAGGCTCATTTTTACAGAGTTTTTACAGAAATAACGGATAAAATTTTTATAGGGTAGGAGTGAAATAAGTGAAAAGAATATAGAAAATATGCCCTTTTTTTTGGATTAAATGCAGAATGAAATATAGAAAATAATGAATTTAGTATGAATATTTACATATCTGTAGAAGTTTAAGAAAAATTATTTGATAATAAATATAATTTACTAAATCTGGATAATCAAAGAATATCTTAATAAATTTTAGATCTAGGACCATGTTATTAATATATTTATATATTTGTGAAAATTAAATTAAATAATTAGAATAATAATTATAAATAATTATAAATGAGAAATTAAATAAAAATTTTACTTTTAATTTATAATATATATATATAATATATTTAATAAAAGTGAACAAATCATTACCATTACTGACTTAGCAAAGTCTTTTAAAAAACTCGTTGTCATCTGATCACCTATGTTGAGGTGATCGAAAGAGAAAGGGAAGGAAAGAGAAACATGAGAGAGGGGATCGTCTAAATACTATCCAAAAATGGTTGTGGTACATTTTGCTGAAAGCCGTTTCGCTGAAAGGACGTTTCTCCGAAAAATAGGGCCAACATTATGCAGAATTATTAATAACTCAGGCCAGAGATTATTATTTGGTGAAATGCCTTTCGGTAAAATGTCCTGATACTTCCAAAGGTGGTTTCCAAAAACATGATAATTATAACGATTAATAAACAATCAATTAACGGTTAATGAACGTACATTACGCTAATTTTGCGTAAAATCTTCACGTAAAATTTATAATTTTGATCATGATAGTCATCGGACTTCCTGTTAATTTAGTGATATGTATGGTACAGTTGATCAAATTTTCAAAAATTCCAAAAATTCCGCACCATACAATATATTTATATATATTATAGGGCATACAGTACGGTTGATAAAATTTCTTTTTTTTTTGTACGATGTCCAAAATAACTATTATATTAATGTCCAAATAATTACTATCTATGGTTAAATGGATATTCAAATAATCAGGAATGGTCATTACTCATTAGTTTCCAATTAATTGTTATCCAAATAACAACTATGATTAAATGAACATTGATGTCTGAATAAACACTATAGTTAAAAGTTATTATTTAAATCATTATGGACTTATGGTATGACATAGTGTAAAAGCTATGACATGATTGTTTACTTACTTTATACAGTTGTGATATCAATGGGATCACCCAAAAATCCTGCCACCTATAATACCGACAGTCTATAATCCCGACACCAAAATTCCAAAATCCCGGTAAATGCAAATCCCAATTGAATTAAAATCCTGACAGTCACAGAATCCCGATGATCTAAAATCTTGACAGCCAAAATCCTGGCTGAGATTCGATTAGATGAATTTGAGATTAGTTAATTTTTTTGATGCAATTGTTTCTAATTTTAGAAGATAAGGAATAGTTTAGTAATCTAATAATATACTGTACATAATCCCTTTAACTAAGATAAAAAAATTTTAATTTCATTAATAATATAGTAACATTAGTTAATTTGCAAACAATTTACATTGGTATTAATAAAATTTACAATAAATTAATCTGTTACTGCGTCATTGCATTTTAAAAATTATATTTTAAAAAAAAACTTTGGGATTTTGATTGTCAAGATTTTTAACTGTCGGAATTTGTGACTATCGGGATTTTATTTTGACGGGATTTGGGTTTGTCGGGATCTTGGTGTCGGGATTGCAGACTGTCGATTTTATGGTTGTCAGGATTTGTGGTAAACCTGATATCAATAGGTACTAGTATGATAATCCATTTACTAATCATATTATGCCTGCTGTTTTGCCATATATACTGTATTCTAAAGTTACAGATAATCAGATGGTATGACAGTGAATTCAAATTTTACACGTTGTTTACTTGTGTTATATATTTAATAACCTGGATAAATAAAACAAATAAATTAACCCTTATTAAAATAAGTCGTTCCGGTAACATTAATAATATAACCATGGCTTATAAACTGTCCCTAATCTTTGTCAATATTATTATTCTGGTTCTCCTATCAACTTTTGCTTATTCCGCACCATATAATAATACAACAGAACATAATGAAAATGATATAATTAAAGAACAAGATGATAACTTCATTTGTCAAAGTGGGTCAAACATAGCTTGTTGTCCTCAATTGGCGCACCATGTTGCTTCTAAATATCATTCACGATGTGCATCAATTGTTTTAATTAACAAGAGTGGTTATAATATGGTTTTGGACAATATCAATCTTGAAGATGGTCGCTGGGTTACATCGGATGATTATTATGATATTGATATAAATTGTGAACCAC
Organism: Oehlia diaphana; assembly: GCA_003833135.1. NCBI lineage: Eukaryota > Fungi > Glomeromycota > Glomeromycetes > Glomerales > Glomeraceae > Oehlia > Oehlia diaphana. Next base: position 26,168 of record QZLH01000714.1, read on the forward strand.
ACTCTCTTCTAAATGATGAATCTGAAGCTATATCTAGTGTTACAAGTCATTTTCTTGGTGGAATATCGAGTGTTGTTATTTTCACCATAGATGATGATATTTCAAGCAGTTTTTCTATCTCTTGGAATGTTCCAACTATTGGTTCCCCTAAGTATTTAATTGAGTTCTTTGATGAATCATCAAAAGATAAATACAGCATTATAACTCAAAAAACCTTTGGAAACACAATTTTTCGAATTGAAATTCATAAAAATATTCCCTGGACTTGGTCTATTCTTCCATTATTGCTTGTGTTTTTTATCGCTATACCTTGCTGCTGCTTTTCAATGATTATGAACGAACCAGAACTCAGAGAACGACTGCTTAATCCCGATAGTTGGCAACAAAAATCTTATAATTCCAACGGACAAAGCAATCAATCTTCTAATTCAACGGACAGGGTTAATAAACAAACTTATAATTCCAACGGGCAAGGTGAACAATTTTATAATTCCAACAGAAAAGGTAAGTAATCTCTGACAAAATACAAATCTTATAATTCCATCATTCAAGATAATCAATATCCTAACTCTATCGGTCAAAATAATCAATCTTATAAGTTTTTTTGGAACTGAAATTATCATATTTTCATTTTATGTTATTTTTTCAGAAAAAAATATATTGCAGTAAATAATAAAAAAAAAATGAAATTCTATTATAATATTAGTTTCCCTAAGTAAATATTATCTCATATCTTTAGGTATTTTGAGTATCGATTATTGTGATACAAAATAGTGCTTATGTATTTATAATTCTTTCATTTATATTAAAAATTTTTAAAAATTTAACCCAGTTAAAAAAAATAATAAGTTCGTCAAATAATTATTATTGAATGAAAATAATAAAATTCCGTACTTCATTCAATCATCATTTGAGGAAGTTTCTTAAAAAAATAAATGATTTAATTTGATTTGATTTGATTTTTTTTTTTTTTGAATCGTTAAAAATCTTTATACAAATCATTATAATATTCTTTAACTATTCCGTCTTTTTCGCTGATGAATTGTTCGTAACAAATAAGATGCATAGGAATGCCAATTATCATATCACAAAATAAATTTAAGATTCTAATACACATACTTGCAGTTGATGAATTGATGATTTATTTAACACTTATAATATTCAGCCCAATTAAATAATGATATTTTAAGATATCTAAGGTTTTTGCAATTTTGATAAATCGCTTGTTGTTCAATTAAACTTGTAAAATGTGATATATATAACTTCAATTACAATAAAATATGAAAGGCTAGGCTGATGTGTGGTAACTTTAAATGGAATGGATAGTATTATATTAACATATGAGTATATGAATTATTAGTGATTATGGTCAAGTGTTAGTGGCGTCTAATATTTTACCTTATTATCTTCATGTCTACTATATAGAGACGATATGAAATGGTAATATTATGTTATATTTTATTTGTCGTTTTCTTTGTAAAAAGTTTTAAAATATATTCTAGTTTTTTAAAAAAGATACATCTCTTAACACCTCTAAAATTGACGTGAAGTAATAAGATAAAAAGTACCGTCCCTATAAATAATTTTATCCATTATTTCTGTAAAAACTCTGTAAAAATGAGCCTTTCACGGATTCATTCACAGAAAATGAAAATAATTCGATAAATTCCGTGACATAAGGTTATTAATTCCGGAAATATGAGCCTTTTGCGGAAAAAAGATGGAATATAAAAAACGGATTGACTTTTTTTACAGGGCGTTTTAAAAAAAAGAAATTTTTTAGTAATTCTACCTTATAAATTAATAAATGCTTTTATTTCAGAGATTTCTATATTGTCTCTCTTGGGATCTTGCTTAAGGATTTTAATAATCAAGAAATGAAAGTAATTGATTATGCATACAAATGAAAGATCTTATCCCCATATTTTTTATCATACAATATACTGTAAAAGTAATGCGTGAAGAAAACAGCATAAAAGCTTAATCAATGAGTTAGATCTCCTGTCAATTAAAGATTAATGGGTTTTTAAGATTCCAATTTTTGGTATAAATGTCAATTTCATGCTATTTATATATTAAATATAATTAATATCTAATTTGTTTTTATTTTCCGAATTCTTAATGTGCAGTAAGTTGAAAGAAGTTGTAAGGGTTAGTAAAACTTGGATGTAAATACTATACTTTTTCGTGACTTTTTTAACTCTTAGCATCAATTAGAATCACCTCATCTTAGTTAAACCCTAGTTTTAAATGTATGTTACAAATTTATATATTATTTTTTTGGCATAATTTCGCTTAATTTATATAGCAGGATGTTAAAATACATAAATTTGTTGAAATCGTATGTTGATATTTTGTACACATAATAATATAGTTCATTCAATCATTTCCGTAAAAGTTTTAAATTTCACTTATTGATGGTCAATCTGTAGATTGGCTCATATACAATTTTTTCGAACATATTAGTTTAAAGTCATGTCTTTATCACTCACTCACATTTTAAATATTTTTTGGAAATCTCGCTGAATTTGAAATCAAAAATAATGTAAATCAAATTGAAATTGACCTTTTAAAAGAAATTACGTTATGATTTACCTTAATCAAGTACCAAATCAATTGCTAGTACGTGATTTACATTAATAAGCATAATACATAATAAATAATTAATTGCATACAGGTAATGATAATGAAAAAGAAATTAAAAGATATAAGAGGGAAAGTAAATGTTAAGATAATAAATGTAAGTGAGAATATATTATATCCTTGAAATTCGTCCTATAATAATAAGTTTGGTATAGTGGTAAAATGTGAAGTGTCAAGCGTGTGATAATGCGTGCACTTTTCCCATAATGTATGTATTGGATATAAACAAATGAAGCTTTTCAGCCACAAACTCACACTATAATTGAATATAAATGTGAAGGTAAGTTCCATATATCTTTAATATACCATTCACACCACATACAGTATATGACCATATCATATTCCATACAAGTGAATTATTTTTTATTTATTAAAAGAAACAAACGTCTTTATATTAACTATTCCATTCTTTCCTACTTCATAATTTTTTGCTTTGTTTTAATATATTAAGATATTTTGTTATGTTTATTACAATAAGTATATATTTCAAAAACAGCTTGCTTTCTAATCATACCAGATGTTAAATTTTGTTGAGATGTATCTGAAATCAGAGGATGCTGGAGTAAATATTTTTTCATTAATTCCATATATCTTCATGGTATTCTTTTGAACAAATTCTTGTTGCTTTATATGCTTTATTCGAAGGAATAAATGAATTCAATATCAATAAATGAGAATTCATGATTTGCTGCAATTGTTCATAATTATCATGTTTAGGAAGTTTTGTTTCTTTTAATTTTGTTTTTCCCTATAAAAAATAAGTGTCCAGAAATTGTCCAGACATTGTCCAGAAAATTTGTCTAAAAGTACCTGGACATTTTCTGGACAATTAATGTCCGGAAATTGTTCTGAAAACACACTCATTTCCGGACACTCATTTTTGTCCGGAATTTGTCCAGAAATTGACCTGAAATATTTTTTCATAAATTTGTCATAAAAAGATGTTAATATGTAACCATCATTATAGTTGCTCTTAACCTAAAATTTTATATCATAGATATATAGTATTTTTGCCTGCTCAACAAATTTAATTAGTATGACAAAGAAGGTTATGAATGTCAGTTTTGTGCTTTTTGCATTTTTTTACAAAATTAATTTATCCTTTTTTGGAAGTAGCGTCCAGAGTTTGTCCAGAATTTTTCATGTCCAGAATTTGTCCAGTTCAAATTTTCTAAATTTTACTATGTCCGGAATTTGTCCAAGGTTTATCTGTCCAGAATTTGTCCAAAATTTTAT
>QZLH01000714.1:33785-65772 GCA_003833135.1 Oehlia diaphana
CATACTCTTTCAAAACTGATTTTACAGGTCGACATAATCCTAAATCACTAATATAAATTTTATCCTTATTCTTACAATTATGATTTAAAATATTGCCATCATGAAAATCACAATGAATGAGATCGTTCTTATGTATCTCACTAAGTCCAGAAATAATTTCGTACAACATATATAATTTTTGATTCCAATTATTTTCAACTATTTTTGTTAAATTTTCTCTTAAATTACCTTTATTTGCATAATCCATTACTACCATATATTTTGAAGTATTTGGATCTTCTGTAAATCCATGTAAATATATAATATCATTCGAACCCAAAACACTTTTATGATATTCCCACTATAAAAAATAATAATAATTTATTAATATAAATAAATCTTAATTTAAATTAAAAATAGAAAATAATATACTATCATACTTCTTTCAAAAATTCATTTAAATTTTCATTTAAATTTTTATGGCATTTAAGAATTACTTCTTCAACTTTATAATTCTTTAACCAAGTAGCTTTATATATAGTACCAAATCCTCCTTCATTAAAATATTCAACATTTTTAAATTTGTTATAAGGAATCCATTTTATTCCATTTTTAAGAATAAAATCATTTATAATTGCATTTTTACTTTTTCCAAATCTATAAGTTTAAATAGTTAGAATTATATTAAAGCTTGTATTATAATTACTCAAAAATAAATTATTACTTACTCTAAAATTTAAATAAGAATTTAATGTGACAAAATCTTAGTTTTTGGATAAATATATATAATAACCTATAATTTACAACTTACCAACTAAAGTAACAAATATTTTTTAAATGAAAAAATTCAGTTAACAAATGAATATTATATATAACAATAGAAATATAAATATCTTACAAGCTATATCGTGAGTAAGTTTTTTAATAAAGAAATTAATTATTTTAAATATTATATAAATAAGTAATAATAGAATTAAATAAATAACTTACACCCTATATTATTAAAAAGAAAGAAATTAGTTAGTTTAAATGATATGCAAATATCATATAAATGAGTAATAATTATTAAATGAATAACTTATAACTTACAATCTGAAATCAGTTAGTTTAAATTATATGTAAATATTATATAAATAAGTAATAATAGAATTAAATAAATAACTTACAATCTATTAAATAAAAAATCAGTTAATTTAACTTATATGTAAATAATATATAAATAAGTTATAATAGAATTAAATAAATAACTTACCTTCTATATTAATTAATAATTTTAATAAAAAATTTAATTAGTTTAAATTATATGTAAATAAGTAATAATAGAATTAAATAAATAACTTACCTTCTATATTATTTAATAATTTTAATAAAGAAATTAATTAGTTTAAATTATATGTAAATAAGTAATAATAGAATTAAATAAATAACTTACTCCCTATATTATTAAATAATTTTTTAAATAAGGAAATGAATTAGTTAAAATTATATGTAAATATAATACAAATAATAATAAAATTAAATAAATAACTTACCCCCTATATTATTTAATAATTTTTTAAATAAAGAAATTAATTATATGTAAATATTATATAAAGGAAGTAATAATAAAATTAAATAAATAATAAACAACTATAACTTACGGACTATTAAATAAAGAAAATGGTTGTTTAAATTATATTAATTATATTTAAATATTACATAAATAAGTAATAATAGAATTAAATAAATATCTTGTAACTTACTAACTATAATAAATTACAAAATAATTTTTATAATAAAGAAATTAATTAGTTTAAATTATATGTAAATAATATATAAAAGTAATAATGAATTTAAATAAATAACTAATAACTTACCATCTATTAAATAAAGAAATTAGTTAGTTTAAATTATATGTAAATATTATATAAACAAGTAAAAAATAACTTACAGCCTATATTATTTATAATTATTTAAATAAAGAGATAAATTATACATAAATATTATATAAATAAATAATAATACAGTCAACTCTCTATAAATTGCACTCTTCTTGGAACTGGATAAAAGCATGTGATTACAAAGGATACATTTATAAAGAGTAAATAATTAGAGGTCAAATATACTTGGGACTGAATCAAAGTGTGCATTTAAGAAGGGAATGTAATTATAAGTAGTGTATTTATAGAGAGTTGACTGTAGAATTAAATAAATAACTTATAACTTACGATCTATTAAATAAAGAAATTAATTAGTTTAAATTAGATGTAAATATTATAACAATAAGTAATAATAGAATTGAATAAATAATTTATAACTTACCAACTAAAATAAATTACAAAATAATTTTTTAAATAAAGAAATTAGTTAGTTTAATTATATGTAAATATTATTTAAAGTAATAATAGAATTAAATAAATAACTTATAACTTACTATCTATTAAATAAAATAAAATTAGTTAGTTTAAATTATATAAAAAATATTATATAAATAAGTAATAATAGAATGAAATAAATAACTTACTTCCTATATTATTTAATAATTTTTTAAAGAAATTAATTAGTTTAAATTATATATAAATATTATATAAATAAGTAACTTACCAACTAAAATAAATTACAAAATAATTTTTTAAATAAGTAATTAGTTAGTTTAAATTATATGTAATATTACATAAATAAAGTAATAATAGAATTGAATAAATAACATATAACTTACGATCTATTAAATAAAGAAATTCATTGGTTTAAATTATATTTAAATATTATACAAATAAGTAATAATAGAATTAAATAAATAACTCATGACTTACCAACTGAAAAAAATTACAAAATATTTTTTTAAATAAAGAAATTAGTTAGTTTAAATTATATGTAAATATTATATAAATAAGTAATAATAGAATTAAATAAATAACTTGTCTTACCAACTAAAATAAATTATGAAGTAATTTTTTAATAAAGAAAGTAGTAAGTTTAAATTATATGTAAACATTATATAAATAAGTAATAATAGAATTAAATAAATAACTTATAACTTACGATCTATTAATTAAAGAAATTATTAGTTTAAATAATTAGTAAATATTATATAAATAAGAGCAATGACATTTATTACATAATATTTTAGGTATAGAAAAGTCTTAATTTATATGATGTAATATAAGATATTATTCACTATTACGTGGGGTGGGTTAATATTTATGGATATTATGTAATAAATGCCACTAAATAATAATAGAATTAAATAAATAACTTATGGCTTACCAACTAAAATAAATTACAAAATAATTTTTTAAATAGAGAAATTAGTTAGTTTAAATTATATGTAAATATATAAATAAGTAATAATAGAATTATTAAATAAATAACTTATGACTTACCAACTAAAATATATTACAAAATAATTTTTTAAATAAAGGAATTAGTTAGTTTAAATTATATATAAATATTGTATAAATAAGTAATTATAGAATTAAATAAATAATTTATAACTTACCATCTATTAAATAAGGAAATTAGTTAGTTTAAATTATATGTAACCATTATATAAATAAGTAATAACAGAATTAAATAAATAACTTACACCCTATATTATTTAATAATTTTTTAAATAAAGAAATTGGTTAGTTTAAATTATATGTAAATATTATATAAATGAGCGATGATAGAATTAAATAAAAATAAATGACTTATAACTTACGATCTATTAATTAAAGAAATTAGTTTAGACTATATACAAATATTATATAAATAAGTAATAATAGAATAATAAATAATTTATAACTTACTGTCTATTAAATAAGAAATTAGTCAGTTTAAATTATATGCAAATATTATAAGTAAGAAACAATAGAATTAAATAAATAACTTATAACTTACAATCTATTAAATAAAGAAATTAGTTAGTTTAAATTATATGTAAATATAATAATAGAATTAAATAAATAACTTATAACTTACTATCTATTAAATAAAGAAATTAATTAGTTTAAATTATATGTAAATATTATATTATATAAATAAGTGGTAAAAGAATTAAATAAATAACTTACTCTCTATATTAATTAATAATTTTTTAATAAAGATATTAGTTAGTTTAAATTATATGCAAATATTATATAAATGAGTAATAATAAATAATTTACCTTCTATCATATTATTTAATAATTTTTCAATAAAGAATTTAGTTAGTTTAAATTATGTGTAAATATTATATAATTAAATAATAATAGATTATTATAACTTACTATCTATTAAATAAGGATTAGTTAGTTTAAATTATATGTAAATATTATATTATGTAAATAAGTAATAATAGTATTACTTACTTCCTATATTAATTAATAATTTTTTTAATAAAGAAATTAGTTAGTAGTTTAAATTATATGTAGCAATAAGTAATAATAGAATTAAATAAATAACTTACTCTCTATATTATTTAATAATTTTTTAAATAAAGATATTAGTTAGTTTAAATTTATATGTAAATATTATAACAATAAGTAATAATAGAATTAAATAAATAACTTACTCCCTATATTATTATTTAATAATTTTTTAAATAAAGAAATTAGTCAGCTTAAAATTATATAAATAATAGAAATATAAATACCGTATAACTTACACCCTATAGTATTATTAATTATTAATTAGCTAGATATAAATATAATATGAAAGTATTTATTGTAAGTTATATATATTACTCACAATCTAGTTATTTAAATTAAGAATATAATTAGTTGAAATATATAAAATGTTAAACAAATAAATACCATATATATATTGTAACTTACCATCTGTAATATAATTAATTATTAAATAGTTATTTAAATAAAGAATTTAGTTGTTTGAATGTTATGTAAAATAAAGAAAGCAAAGAATTAAAGATTTAAATAACTGATAACTTACCAACTATATATTATTCATTATTAAATTAATAAATTATTTAGTTATATGGAATACAATAAAAATAATGAGTAATTCATTATTTGTTCAATTATATTAACTTACGAGCTAATATTTAATATAATTTTATATAATATAGTTAGTCTAAATTATATTTGCATATTATATGGTATAATTATAGATAGTATTTAAATTGTTTATAAATAAAAATTTGATTTTTCAGCTTATTTGATATACCTTTAGATTCCTTTGTACTACTTCCTTCAAATCCTTCAATATTACTGGGAACTAGTTTTGTTATATTGCAAATTCGGTTTAATTATATTTGATTATTTACAATTAAATTTTTTAATAAATAAAAACTTAATATTCATTTTGTTTACCTTCAGGTTTCTTGATATTATACAAAACTAGTTTTATTATATTGCAAGTTTATTTTAAAAATTTTGAGTAATTATAATTTGTATTATATATTTATGCTATATGCTTTACCTTTACCAATATATTGACCCATTACTATATTAAAATTTTCTCTAGTTAGAAAACATTTAAGTAAATATCTTTTTTTTTCTTTTTTTTTTATTATTATTAAACGTTTTTATTTAGTTACACCACTAAAAGATTTGTTGGCAGCCGACCATATTAAAATAGAAAAGCTTAAATCAAAGTTAGTATAGGTGAATAATATAATCAGCTAAAAATGGAGATTGGCATCTTAAAAAGGAAATCACTTGAGAACTAATCTTATGTTAGCGTAAAATTAGCGTAAAAGACTTGTGCCGTCATGATGACGTTTGCCACTACCAGCTACAAAATAAACCTTTATTTAATTTGATAAAAATTATAACAATTCCCGAGTTTCATAATAAAGCAAGAAAGAATAAATTCTAAAATTAATCCTCATCGAATTCCTGATTACTAATTTTAAATAAGTAGAACCATTTAAAATATTAATTTCAAAAGAAACTTCATATAAATTATTTGTCTATTTTCGTCATAATTTCGAAGATCATTTCAAGATTAATCTCGTAATCAATGCCAATAACTCGATCCCCTAATAAACTAATAAAATGATAAGAATATTTTAACGTTATTATGGACGCAGTACATTTAAAAACACTTCAAATTTTTATACATTTAAACTAAATATAATACTGTCACAGCCTCTACAACGTTAATGTTAACGTAAACATAACGTTAAACAATAACTGAATAAAATGATTATTTTTCGTCAGAACCAAAAATGATCATCAATTGTGTTACGAAGCCGCAGTAACTGATAGATCATTTTCAATGAATAAAATTATTTTTATTGTATTATATTATTTTATTTTAGATGGCTTTTTTTATTGCATAATAGATTGTGTTGTTAGTATATTTTGTTAATATATATATTGTTTTAGTTGGAATTTTTTTTATTTATTTGATTGATTTTGGAATTCATTATATTATATCAAAAATTTTGATTCCATTTTTTTTCCACAAGACCACAAATTTAATTTATCATCAATAAATTCTCAATTTTTTTAACAAATTTATTTGATTGTTTTTTAAAAAATAATAAATTTATTTGATATTTTTTATAATCATGTATTTTCTAAAAAAAAAAATTTTGAATTTTTCGGAAAACTATGCACCCCTTAGAATGATAGTGTGGCTTATTAGGTAAATTTCGTTTTGTGAGTAGTGATTTTTTAGCATACTAAACAAATAATGTTCTTAAGAATGATGATTTTTTCGTCAGAAATTAAGATTTTTTTTTAGAAATTAAACTAAAAATGATCATTAATTATGCCGAAAATAATTAAGGGATTTTTTTTTATCAAAATACAATTTTATTTTACTAACTAAATTAAGTAATGTTAATTATTTTTTTTTATTGATATGTTGTTTTTATTATTCCAATTTAATTAAATCAAAAAAATAAAAAGATATGATTCTTTTTAATAATCCAGCATATAGTTACTTTAATCATGTGTCATAACGATCAAAATTTAATTTTTTTTTTATCAAAATAAAATAAAAGAGAATTTTTTTCAAAAAATACAGGTTAGGTATTGATTTGCGTACTACCTGACGATTTTTTAGCCAAGGTCAGACTATTTAAAATGCGTATTTTTTACAGGTCTTTTGTTTAAGGGTTTATTTTGCGTATTTTTTAGTAATTTGCTGATCATATATACAGTTTATACATATTTCATGAGATTCATAGTGCAAAAAAATGTGTAATGCTTGTACATTTAATAAATACATTATATAACTATGTGACATATAAAAGTTACTAAATTTTTTAAAAAAAATTATTCTTCGATAAACGTTTTAAAAGTTTGATCAACAAAACAATAGGTAAATCACATGATGATCGGTGGTTAGGAAATTAATTTGCGTATTTTTTCCAATTATCCAAAGTAATGAGGTAATTTTGCGTACTGAACTTATAGAAAACCCTTGCGTACAGCTATTAGTAAAAAGTTCGAAAGCCACCTTACCTTTTTATATATATTTCGGGGTCCTACCTTATTACACGAATTTTTAATATTTTTATCCCAAATTTATTTTTGCGATCATTAAACTCAAGATATAAATGGTAGAGGTGTTAATTTTACCGACGCAACTGCCGTAACAAAGTTACGTCAATACCGTCACTGCAGATGCTCACATAGAAATTTTATAATATTTTATATAATATCGAGCTACGTCACGAGTTACAACTTACAACCTTTCATTGACTTAATGAGTGACGTAGCTAAAAAAAGAAAAAGTCTGCACCCCTAATAAATGGTATCCTACTTTGATTTTTAATGGCATATTGTATTTATATTATTATTAATATTTTTAAAAGTAAAAATTGAAATGAATCAACATTTTATGAATTTTTAATATTTTTACGATTTTTTGATGAATCATCAAGTTTTATCCATAATAAACATCATAATAATACAAAATTTTGTATCTTTGTATTAGCATTATTTATTAACTGTTATATAAATAATCATAATAAATTATACTAATACAAAATATTTACATAAAACAATTTAAAATATTACTATGGTGATTTTCATGGATAGAATTTGATGATTCATCAAAAAATCTAATAATATACAAATATTAAAAAATTCGTGTAAAGAAATGATTCATATTATATTTAATACAAAAAATCACATGATAACATTGCAAAATCAGAAAATGGCAATAAAAGAAATAACTTTGATTATTAAATTTCTTGCACTATTTAAATTATAGTAATTTTTACATTGATAGTTAGCTGATGATTGTTAATATAAAATAGATTTAGAATTTTTATTAAATTAGACAAATTTCTTTCACAAAGTTAATATAATTAATAATTTTTTTTTTTTGTCAAACATAATGCATAAATAATTATCTAAATTTTTTTTTCTTTATTAATGGACATGATTGTCCAAGATTTGACAGTTATGAAAGGAATTTTTTCTTTTTGAAGATTTATTAATAGCCTAGCACATTATATAATTGAAGCCTAAAATCTTTTTAGTCATAGAGTATTTGTATTAATTCTCTTATTATTATTGCTATAGATACCCATCAAGAAATGCAAGATTAATTTAATAAATTAATTTCATCTCAAAACTTCTAATTATTATAAAATTTTATTATTCATTAATATTTAAAGCTCCCTAATACATAAATATGGTAATAATATTTATGAAAATGTATTATATGCAAAATGTTGAGCACAATCATATAACAAACAAATTTATACATCTGGAATTTCGATACATATAAACTTAGTTACTTTACAAGTTATTAAAGAGCAAGTAAATATCATCAAATGATCTGTATATTACATATTTTTATTCATATCCACACATTTTTGAACTAGCCAATTTGACGCATCTCATTTGACTATATGAAATGCTTATAAAATTGACGCGCCTATACCTGAGAAGTTGGGTTAGACTTAATAGTTATCACCTTCACTAGTCCAATTCTTGAAATTTTGTTGAAATTTACACTGGCACCAATAAAGATTATCAATTAACAAATTTTGTTCATTTGTTTATCCAATCTTTAATTTGCTCAATTACATCATCACTGAACTAGCCTTCAGAATTTCTGGATCCGGGTCATACCAAAATCAAAAAAGTATTATCAGACTCCATAACGGGTATTATCCGTTTATACCCGTTTACCTTTTTATCTGATATGACCCAAGTAATATCCGGGTATTACCGGGATAATATCAATTCTTTTTCTTAATACAAATCAAGATATTTAATGAATTTAAAAAACTTGATATTGTTGAAATTTTGAAAAATAAAAAAATTTTCAAATAAATGTTGTTAAAGTTCACCAGTAGTGACTGTCAACACACTACATTCTGGCGGAATATTATAATTTTAGTAAAAATTTCATTCACAAAGCAAAAATCCGTATAACCCTTAATTCTGGTGGAATTAAAATTCTGACCAGAGTTAAAATCTTAACTCTGGCAAGACTTAATTTTCGGTTGGAATAATTACCTCGGGTAATATAGTATCAACACAAAACGGATACAAAATGGTATTACTCATTTTACCCATTTTACCCATTTACATTCTATGACCTGGATACTCATAAATACCTGAGCATACCCGGATTGCAACGGATAATGGGTCGCAGCTTTACTGACTGAACATAAATTCTTCCATGTCAGCTTTATAATTAAACAGGGTAAAAGATTTTTTTTTTAAAAAAAAAAAAAAAAAAATAGCAGCGTATTACAGTTGCATAGCAGCTATTGACAAATTATCATGCATCCTTTTTTTTATCACCCACCTTTTTTTAGCTTGCATCATTTTTTATTAAAAAAAAAAGGATTGTTTAAAATTAATTCATAAACTTTAATACGTACAAAAATAATATAAATTATTAAGAAAAATAATTATTTAACAAAATATATACATATTTATACACTTTTTTATATTAAATAATAATCCAAATTTTATGAATGCCAAAAATGTATTTTTAATGTTTCGTGGCGAACGAAACTAAAATTAAAAAGAATTATTATTTTTTTCTAATTTTTTTTTAATTAAATAAGTTATTTCATTATGCATCAAAGAAGCAATGCTTACTTCACCAGTTACTGCTGATTAAGGACAAAGATAGTTGTCTACTATGCATATGAAAGAAAGAGAATCGTAGGAGAAATATCGACTATATATGATATTAATAAAAAGTCTTACTTGCAAAACGTTCAATAGATGATTTTCTGTGAGATTTTTTATTAAAAATGAAATGGGACAGCGGTATAGGAAATTATCAGTATATAGGATATCGGTACATTGAGGTTTGACTGTATGCGCAATATGAAGGACCAACGCGGAACTAACATACTGAAGTTATGTAGAAAAAAATTTTATCCTCCCATGTTAAATTGAGGAGAAAAAAAGTAATTGGACCCCAAAAAGATGATGAAATAGAGGAAAAACTATCCTCACGTTTAATTGGGGCGATTTAAAAAATATCGGGCCCAATAATGTTAAAGTTAGGGAGAAAATAAAATCGGGACAGAACCCCATATTAATTGAGGGAAAAAAAAATCGGGCTAGATTCGGGCTAGAACCTCAAAGTCGTTCTACTACAGTTATTATTAAATTTTATTCATATTATACTTACATATTATCATGTAAAGTGTAGATTATTTAACACGCACACAAAGGAATAGACGAGATCATAATTTAAATAGTAATTATCTGTTATGAGAAAAGAGCATGCGTTCAGTTATCGCACGAATCACATATTAGTGTGTTTGAATTTATTACATCTCTACTTTTAGTTACTCTCTTATTTATTTTGATCTTAAAAATTTGCTTTATTTATTATTTATAAGTAACATAATTTAAATAATGTTTAAAATGTTTAAAAATGGAGATGTAAATACAAAATAAGGACGAAAAAAAAAAATATTTTTCATGATCTATATTAATATTTTCATTTATTTATTTTATTTCAATTTTTTTTTAAATTTATTTATTTACTTAATTTTTCTTTTGTGATTCCTATCTTCCTTGTAAAAAACGAAGTGAAAGTAAATAAGTGGGACTGATCTTGCGAAAATGTAAGCCTTACTATTGTATAAATTAATAAAATTATAATTTCATATTGGACAGCTCGTCTAGGAATGGCAGCGGTTATGATCATAACCGTTTAACCGACCGTTTGACCAACCATTTAACCATTATTAACCATTTGACCGACCATTTAACCAATTATTTAAGTAAAATGATTATAAACTACCATTTAACCGACCTTTTAACCAATTTTTAACTGACCACAACTGACCATTTAAATTGTTATAAACGACCATAACCGACAATTGCCATCCCTAATCTAGTCCCAGCAACTCCAAAAATTAAGATGCCAAATTTTACTTTAAAAATCACGTGATAATTCAGCCAGCATTAAGAAATTAAGCATAATTTTGGCCAGCATCAAGAAAAATTTTATTTGAGATGTCTTTTATATTATAAGCTCTTCTTTAATTTGTGATATAGGATGCAAGGATGGGAGTGGTGGCATTTTTGGAATATTGCGTAAAATTTTTTGTTGCATAACTTATAGAAATTCATGAAATTTTACCATAAATAGCAGAAATTATTAGGGGCCAAATTTCGAAAATTTCATATACAATATTATGAAATTTTGCCAGATAAAACTCTTATTTTTAAATTGTAATCTGAAAATACGGGTTAAGATCTATTAAAATACGATAAGTTTATTACGATAAATATAATTTCAAGAAGTAGATACGATTTATAAATAGGATAAAAAATTTGCTGAGACTAGATGACGGGAGCTGTAGAATGGAAAAATGAAATGAATATAAATACAACAAGTTGGAATCATCAAAACCATCATTAAAAGTATCTTTGATCTTTGCATAAATTACAGAATGAATACTTCAAATATTGGAGATTGGCATTATAATAAAGCAAGTGTAATCCATGTTTTGAATAATTGAAAAAGAAATTAATAATGAAAGTATCACTGACTGTTCATAACATTTCTATTTTTGGCCAAAATTATCAATAATTCAATTCAGGCAGCACTATGACTTTGGCCCGAATTACTGACGTAACGACGCAAAAATAACGTGATGAGATTTTTTTAAAATTATTCTGGGACTTTAAATTGGATATACTGTATCAACATATATAGTATTCTTTTTTTACCAATTTTTCGTGTATTAATTTTATTAATACATCTTTTTATGTATATTGTACAGCATACGTGCGTTATTTTTTTATATTAAATTAATTACTTTTATTTAGAAAATAATTAGACTAATCTACAGTATATAAATTTATAAATTATATTATATTCTAAACATTTTAAAAATTTTATCATAAAATCTGAATATATTCCCGAAGTTATGGCATTATCATAATTCTTGACGACATTATTTGTTAATCCCGTGAATTTATTTGATATTCATTTATAATGATGATTGTTTCCATAACTACTATTGATGAATGATCATTTAAGCTAATTACAAATATTTCATATGTGAAACCCTATATAACCTTCCATTTTAGTTAGTTAATTTTTTGTTTCAAACAAGTTAAATGAAATTATAAAAGGATATAATAATTGAAATGCATAATAATAAATATTTTCGTAATTAGATAAGCTTTTCTTTGTTATTTTTAATGAAATGCCTTTTCTACAAATAAGTAAAAATTTAAATGTTTGTTATTTATGGAATATTTCAACTCCGGATTATTACGCCATTAATTACGGGTTTTCGATAATTTTCAAAATATTTGTGTTATTGCATTTAACTTTATTTAGTATGCTAAATCAATTATCTGAACTTCAATCACACGCTTATACATATCAAAATGCCAAGAAAAAACTATCCCTAAATAATAATATTTATTATTAAACAAAAAAAATATTCTAAACAAGAATAAAAATAATTAACCGTAAATACGAATCTCTTACGTTGTTCACCTATCATTAATAAAGATTGGCCGCGTTTATGTCATCCATCATAATATCCAAAATTTTTTATCTTTTTATATTGATCTTTCAGGGTATTCGTGAAATGTTCCTGATTGATTTATACGGGTAAAAAAATTATTTATGGAATATTTTAACTCCGTATTATTGCGGTTTTTGCGATTTTAAAGAAATAATTTTCAAATGTTTGAATCTTTATTTGGGTATACTAAATAATACTTGCATCGATTATCTGAACTTAAATCACGCAATCAAAAACGCCAAGGTTAATGATAATAAACTATACTTAAATAATAATATTTATTAATAAACGAAAAAATATTCTAAACAAAAATATAAATAAATTAACCGTAATTACGAATCTCTTACGTTGTTCACCTATCTTTAATAAAGATTGGTTTATCGATAAGCGTTTATGTTATCTCCCATCACGATATTCAAAAATTTTTTATATTTTTTGATCATATATCTTTTGATCTTTTAATATTCATGAAAATGTTTCTGATTGACTTATACAAATAAATATTTTTTTTATTTATGGAATATTTTTAACTCCGTATTATTGCAGTTTTTGCGATTTTTTAAAGAGATAATTTTCAAATGTTTATGTTAAAAATAAATCTTTATTTGAATATACTAAATAACACTTGCATCGATTATCTGAACTTAAATCACACTTTTATACATCTAACGCCATAAATAAACTATCATTAAATGATAAACGAAATAAAATAAATCAACCGTAAAAATACGAATCTCTTACGCTGTCCGCCTATCGATAATCGTTTATGTTATATTTTGATCTTCAGGTATTCATGGAATGTTTCTCAAACGAATTTGATTAAAAGTTAAATGTTTGTTATTTTTGGCTCCGTAATAATATTACGCCATTAATTTCGACTTTTGCAGTTTTAAAAGGGGTTATTTTCAAAATATTTGAAAATTTTGAAATATTTGGATTAAAATAAAATATGTTACGTTACTTTATTTAGTATATTAATAATAACCGCATCGGATTATCTCAAGTAAATATTTTACGCCAACTTCAACTTAATAAACTATTCTTAAATAAATGAAAGAATATTCTTAAAATTAAAAAAAATAATCCCTTACATTGACCACCTATCATTGATTGAAACAATCAATGTTATATCCAATCATAAATAATCAACATCTTTTGATTATATATTTTAATCTTTCAGGGTATTCATGACGGAAATGTTTCTGATTAATCTATAAAGATGTAAAAAAAAAAAATTTTAATTTTTGTTTACGCAGAGATAATCTTTCAAAATATTTGTTTTTAAAATCAAATATACACATTACTTTATTTAGTATATTAATAATAATATCCGCATCGGATTATCTGAACTTTTATTCTTTTTATATTTCATATATTTCATAACGCTTAGTTAATGTCAATAGTTAATGTCAATGAATTATCCTTAAAATTAATAATACTCACATACATCGGATTATTTTTCATAATGCCTAATTAATGTCAATGAATTATCCTTAAATTAATAATATTCACAACATCGCTCATAATGCCTAATTAATGTTAATGAATTATTTTTAAATAAAATAAAGAATTTTCAAAATTGGAAATAAAACAAAGAAACTAAAATAAATCGACAGTAAAAATTTCCACCTATCATTATTTTACAAGATATTTATTTTTTCAAATTTAAAATTTTAATAAAAAGTAATAAAATGTTTCAATGCCACTTTAGTAAATAAAATATGCAAGCGCGGTGAAGACCTTGAATTCAGGATTTCAGATACGTCGTTTGGATGCATACCAATGATACTATTATTCAATATTTATTATTATCGCCAATAAAAAATATTTTTATTATGCTTTTTCCATATTCGCCATTGATGTATGGAGAAAAAAAAAATTGCTTTATAAAGGAATGAAGGATTTCCATAAATAGAAACTATACAATGAAAATTTACACAATTACGCATAAATAGTTATTTGGGCTTCAGGATGTGTCACCTGACCTAGTCACAGATGCATGATCGACACATATATGAATGAAAAATAGTTTAGCATCAAAGTTAATTCGCACGGTCCTGTAAGACTGCGCAGACTTTGTTCCGATATCAATAGTTACCTGATTTTCTATATTGTAATGATAACACTTACCGTAGGCGCCTACAATATTTGTTGTAAATTATATATCAAATAAATTTAATAATTAGTAGTAATTCATAATAATTCGGAAGTAGTATTGTTGAAATTAATTTCTATTAATAAGAATACGAAAGAAAGAAAAGTTTATAAATAAATAAAACCATGATCTATATTAATTGTACGATAATACGGATACTACGGTGTTGTATTATATTGATTAGCGTCACATATAATTTTTAGTAATAATATTAGTAAATTTTACGTAATAAATAATTATACGTGAACTTTCTATAATAAATTGTCTTCATATTATTTTAGTATTCAGTTAATGATATATTGTGGTGGTTCGTGATGGTATATTTTTAGGAACAATACAGAGATATTTTTACAAAATTATAGGTACTAACAGAAGAGGGAGGTAGTTATTGTTAAGGCGTTACCACTGGCTCGACGATATCGTAAAGCGAGTTTTTACGCTTGAATTCAAAACGTCACCGTATGAGCGGGACTACTGAATCATTCATGTAAGCATTTTGCTTAAACTTTTTTAACGCAGAAATTCATCAAATTTTTCTGCGACGTACATTGTATAGGTTCATATTTATACTAAATATTATAATTCTAACGTACTTAAATGAATGATATTTCATCTTTCGAAAATTATGAATGACTTTAGAAATTAAATCAAATAAATCTTCAATCATAAGACATACGCCTTAAGCATAAAGTTAATTGTATAGATCAGTAAAATAATTGTAAATTTGACACGAACCATTATCCAATGATCATGGATTAAAAAGTTATTCAGAGTTGGCAAATTGACCAATTGGAACAGCTAGTTATAAAAAAAAAATTGCATTATACGCGTGCCAACTGGTCAAGAAATTTTATATGTCCAGTTAAAAAAAAAATAATAAATAATAAAAATTAAATAAAATTACTGAACATGAGTTAAAATTTGCCAACACTGTTGAGTTTTATAATTCTTTCCAGCCGAGCAAAAAATTTTTTAATTTGCCAGTTAGTCGATTTTTTTTTTTTTTTAGTAAAAAAAATATACAGTATATATATATATTTCTTAATTTGTGTTGCAATTTCAATTGAAATTGAAATTCATTTCTCAAATTGGAATTCGAAAAAAAAAAAAATAAACGTTAAATTAACAAATTCCAATTTTCGGAAAAATCTAATTTTTATCTTAAGTTTCGATCAATAACATCAAAAATCGAAATTTGATCTGAAATCAGAAAACATCGATCGTATCGTTCCCGATTTCATAAGGATCAACAAATGAAAGGTAACCCAGTAACATCCGAAAAAGTTCCGCAATAATGGACAGACTTTTATGATCAGAGACATAAGAAATTAATCCTGTCAAAAATCGCGGAATTTTTTCGAGTGTTACTGGGCTAATATTTTCGATGAGAATTCGTATTATTGGCTTTTAGTATCTCAGTCATTTTTAAGGTTTACAAAATAAAGTAATGTAAAAAATTTTTAAAATTTTATTTAAATAATTTTATAATTTAACATTAATAATTTAATTTATGATACATTTAAATATAAACTAATTTGTTCTGTGGTGAATTACTTACTCGGAATCACTTGCATTTTTTTTTTTTTAATGATCATTCCTTTTTCTTGGCGCTAACCGCCGGAATGCTATGGGCTCCAACTTAATAGCGGAGATACACACAAAACACGGGTTGGTTTTGGGTCTGGTATAATACATACATGCGTATTTAATATATACATTCTTTTCACACTCAACGCTAACATGTTCCTCGACGCTATTAGCATATTTGGTGCCGGATTTTTCATAATCAAACTTTATTGTTTTAACATTTTGGGACAAACTTCTTCATTAATCTCTTGATTCTGCGAAGAAGTAACTCTTTCCAAGAATTTTTCATAATTGTTTCTAAAAGTTTCGGTAATGTCTGTATTATTTATAAGAGTTTGCAAATTTTCTAATAATTTAAGCCATCCGCTCCTATCTGGTTGTTCGGGTTGTTCATTCATGTCGGTATACTTTCTTTTATTATTATTTTGAACATTGTTAATTTCAGGTCTGTTATATTCATAATCTATTTTATATGTATTGCATAATAATTCTAGCCCAAATAAATTTGGCAAACTAATTTCAAATAAAGGTCTTATTATCTCCTCATTGTTTACCAATGTTAAATAATGTAAATAATTTGCTTTAAATGGAATTCCTTCGTTACAAAATTCAAGGTAAATTGAGCAAATAGCATTGAATGCACATCTAGTAAGATGATCAGGAATTTCTCTTTCAAGAATTTCTTGTGATTTTAAATCTATCCATATTCTTGATTCCATAATATCCTCGAAACATTTTTGAGTAGCTTCGGAATTAGGTCCAAATTTTTTTAATATCCAATAATATAAATTCGAATGTACTGATAGAGACCTTATTTTTATCTTTTTTATTGAACTTAAATTATACCTAAAACCCACTTTATAACATTCTAAAGCATTTTTCATAGCTTTTTCAGGTTGATCAATTCTATCATTCAAAAATTCTAATAAATCAGTTTTTCTATGACTTCTCTCCGGTTTAATAGCTTGAATGAGACATAAACTAGCAATAGCAGATTTTGATTTTTTCTTATGAATAATCTGAAACGATTCAAGTAAAATATCTCCAATTTCATTTAATTTATGTTCAAATAAATGAAGTGCTTCTTCCATGACAGAAGCAGTTAACTTAAATCCAAGATTAATGAGTTGTCTTAAGCGTTTCACAACAATCTTTGTATCAGGACGTTCCCAATCAACAGGAGGGGTCGGTGGGAATAAAATTAAGAGAGCCCCTTGCATCACGAGGTCGTTAACATCACTACAAATTTCATAATATCCAATTTCTTTCCATAAAGTTACTAAATCGGGGTGTATCAAGATCGCCCGAGCTATAACATTGAGCTGACGACTATTTTCGTAACCATCTTTTGGAGGATATTCTTCATGAGCTCTCGATTGCATTAATTGAATATATTCCACCGTATCTTCATGAGCCGGTTTTGGTCGTGGTGGAAAGGGTACGAATTTTTTATTTATTATTAAATCTTTAATATCAGCAAGATTTTGAAAGAGTTTTTGAGGTGCCTGATTAATTACTAAAGGGCCAGCTGATAGAAAATGAAATAATTCCATATCATTTCCTTTTATTACGAGATTTTCATCGTTTAAAATATTATAACCCGCAGTAATCAATTTTGTAAAAATTGGTAAGGGTAAATTAGATGCCCATGGAGAATTTAATTTTTTTTGAAAGGCTCGAATTCTATCAAAATCGACCTGATTTACATTATGCTCAATTTTGAGTTCAATCAACTTTTCATCATATGGTCCGAAATGCATCAAAAGACGCTGTATAAAATATCTTGAAATTATTGCGTTTTTACTTAACAAAGAATGTAACACTTCAGAGTTTAAAAAGCTGTTCCCAAGTCTTACTGCGTGAAAAAGTGCGTGTGCGTGTCCATACTTAAAAATTAGCCAATTAGCGCGAGACTGTGGATCTTGTGATATTGCATACCATTTTTTATTAGTTAAGGTGAGTGAAATTGGTGTATCTACAAATTTGAATATTTCGATTCTTAACTCGTTGTAAAGAGACTCCATTTTTTTTTTTTTTGTGGAATTGTTTCGATAAAAATTGAGCATTTTTATATATTTGATCAGAAGGGAGCGGAGTGATCAACATTGTACAATATATCATTCAAACGTCCCAAATAGGGGAACCAATAAGTTCATTCGGGATATGCATATTTTTACCCCAAATGTATAAAAAAAGGCAAGCCAATTTCCGCTATTACATTTATTATTTAAATAGCAATTAATTATTTCTAGTAAACAAATTTTATGACAATTAAAATGATCAACAAATTATCTCTTATATATAAAAATTTTTTTAAGGCAAATTTCTTCTTGTTAATATATGTTAACATTAAACATTTTTGTATTAAACTTCTTAAGCTTTAAAATATAATAATATTAAATTATTTTATTATTATTATTTAGTTCGGAATTAATTTACTGAGTTGTGATTAATTTCATTCACACCCTTTCAAACATGGCTAAATTTGGACATATTTCAAAGTAAATAAATGTAACACAGCCCCATAATCAATCCCTTATTTACTTTGAAAAAAAATTTTGTGTAATTATTTAAAAAAATTAATCTATGCAAGTTTTTCGACCAGTTCATTCATTCATTCATTTTGATTGTTGTTTGTAACAGTTATTCATTTGTTTTCATTACACGTTGTTTTACCATATGATTTCCTATATCCTTTCATAAGCGAATATGTCCGTTTTTCTTAAAAAAAACGAATGATGATTAGTATTTGAATGTAAGTGTTTACAAATAGAGAAATAAAAATAAATATTTTTGGCATAACGGTTTCTTTTATTTGTAGTATCTTTATTTACTGACTTTTTTATTAATTACATATTATTCCTATACACAAAGTAAAATATATCGACAAGAAATTTTAGCAGGACCAAAGAAATTATAAGGAAGCTTATTGTTAATGCAGGTTACTAAAAAATTTTTATATTTTGAAATTTTTTTGAATTCAAATCAGAAATTCCGATGGCGTTATTAATAATACTATGTAAGTAATTATTTAACAAGAATAATATTTCATTCTATTGTTTTAAAAAGGAGAACCAGTTTTTTTTTACTCTGCATTAATAAAATCTTAATTTTTAGTACCCGAGTCAATAGCTAAGAAGGATATCGTGCATAATATAACTCCGTATATAGTGATTTATTTTAACTGGAGGAAAAATTGTACATAAGGAGAATTATACAAAGCAGCCAATTAACTTTTTTCGGTCTTATTCCGCATAGTGCACGCATACCCATACGTATATATATAAAATCGATAAATGATGATTCTTTATTATCTTAGATTATTTAGGTTTTAATTGTTTAATAAAAAAGGAAAGAGTTTAAACGAAATAAACATTTTTTAAGTAAATTTTTCGAATTAATATATTATTCTTATATGAAATAAAAATATTATACTTTTTTATTAATCGAAAAAATTTTATAACTATCATCGTAAATTTTATTAACGTTATTAGCATGACATTTTTTGGTAGGTTTGTAAATTTTGTTCGCTAAATCCTCCTTGTCCCCCAAAATTGGAGATAACCTGCGGTGTAACATTTATAATTATTTCACTTTGTTAACAATCCCTTTTATAGTTACAGTAAATTGCGTGACGCCATATAGATTACACATAATTAGTTAATGTGGTCAACGGCAGTTATTTTTTTTTTTTTTGATTTTCCTTTTTTGATCTTATTTATCCATTTTGAAAATCGCTTTGTTATGATTTCCTAATTTCGTCGATTAAAGTTTATTACGGTTTTGTACATCATCCGAATGACACGTTGATCTTTCATATTCGACAAAAGAATCTAGATTAACTATAATGCAATGAATGACAAATATTCCAAATTTTGATCATGTGGTCATTTTAATAAGTATTTTCGTAATTAAGCTTACTTTGAAGTAATTACCATATTTATTAAATTATATTTTTAGGAAACATTACCCATAATAAACATAATAAAGCTTAATTAAAAACGAAAAATAAAAGATATCTTGTCAAATTTCTTCAATGAAAAAAAATGAACCAAATTAAGAAATAAAGTATTATATTCAATAATTTTTATAAATTAATATTTGGTGTAATTAAAGATTCCGGAAATTTACCTTACTTTATTATTTCAAAAATGGAAAAAAAATGTAAAAAATTAATATTTTTTCTTCCCTTTTTTATTTTCCTTTTTTTTTTTAAAACATACATACATACAAGGTATTATTGTGGTCTTATAATTAAGGTGAAATGTTGATGGTCAATGTTTGGTTTACCATATTTAATTTCGGTATCACCATCTGCTGCGCCAAGTCTAAAATACTTTTTTTTAATTTTTCGTCTTTCGCTTTGTACCGAAAAGAATCGAATAAAAATGTCATTATTCATATTACATATTTTTTTTTTTATATAAAATCTACATTAAGAAATGGGCATCTGACAGATGAATGATGCAACAACGCATATTTTCTCTTTCAAAAAGAAGCTTCAATATAATACAAAGAAAATAATCAAAGATCTACACTTAAAAATAGCATATGACACAAAGTCAGGATTAATGTAAATTAAAAAAAAAAAAAATGAATGAATACTTTTATTATTATGATATCAAATTTTGTAAATATTTTTTTTTTTTTGAATGAATACTTAAGTGGAAATAAAAATAATAAGTCACCAAGAAAAACTCATCATGTTATTCATGTTTCGCCTACAAACTTTGTTCGATTAATATTTTTATGGTAATTATGAATATGATATAGATATCTCATTACGCATTATTGTTATGCATATTATAACGTTTTCTTTCTTTTAACTCCGTCTTCAGTTATTTAAAAAACAAAACAAAATAGGAAGAAAGAAATGAGACAAAAAAAGAAACTTCTTTTCTTTGTTTCATTAGAGACTACTTTAAAGGATAATTCCAAACTTTTACAAAGTTTGCAAGCAATTCACTTTATAGATTCGTTCTAATGTAAATAAAAGGAAAGAAAGGATATAATCTATACGTGCATATTTTGAAATGGTTAAGAACAACTTTACAATAACTGAACGTGTCATTCTTTGCATGCATTTACTTATAATAATTCGTTTAAAAGTAAAAAAAGGGAAAGGAAAAATATCATAATATGTGCGTGCATCATGCATTTGCATCATTGAAGAATCTTTTTTAAGTAAGTGAAGTTTTTTTAGCGAGCGACATTTATAGTGCAAAAAATGAAATAATTGATAGGATTTCTACATATAACAGATAATATTTTCATATTTTACCTTTTCAACTAGCGACCGACGTCCGTTAATATCTCAGCAATGAAATTTGAACGAAGAAAATATTTCAAATTGTATTAGGCAAGTATCCCATTTTTTTTTTTTTTTTTTTTTAAAAAAAAAAATAAAAAAAAAATAATATTTCAATTTTCGAAATCTAATATTTTAGAAGCGCTACGGTGACTATATTTTGAATTCTCAATGTTCCTATTAATTATATTGCTATCGGGTAAATTGTGAAAATGATCAAGAAAAAATAATCAAACTCCAGTATCAATAAGGTAAAAATTTCTTCTACTTTAGATTCCTTTGATTTTTAAGTTTCGGACGGAACAGCTGCTGTATTTCTGTAATTTGTAATGACATACTATTTATTACCTTCAGAGTCAAGATAGTCGCCAGCAGTAATTTACGAACCGTACATCCTACCTATTTCTCTGACGAAATTAATCTATGTCACACGACTATAAAATTAGTGCTAAAAAATGTGTTTAATATGAACAATACAAAAATTTCTAAAGGCTCTTTTCGACATCATTTGCTAAAGGTGAATACGCATTTATTTTTTTTGTTCTATTTATCAAGAGTATTCTTTATATTGTAAAAACAGATAATTCCTCAGAAATATTCAAGATTTTAAAAATTGATATCATTCGACTAATAATACTCTTTTATCATTTTTTTTTAGTTCAGAGAACAAATTATATAATTTGAAATTGTTTTAGGGCATTTTCTATATTAAATAATTTTTCCGACAGACGACTTTCTGTATTTTTTTTTCCAATAATATCAATGGTTTAACATTGATAAAAGTATTAAAAATTATGATAATACATTTTGTCAAATTGAAAATTTTTTAGATTCTTGTAAAAATTTTAATAAATAATGAGGATCGTAACAAATAATCCATATAACAATATAACAATACGTAGTAAAACTTACCATTTTTGACAAAAATTAAATTTTTTTTTTTTTTTATTAAAAAAAAAAAAATAAAGAATATGAGAAATTTTATATTTAAATGAAAAAAAAAACAAAATTGTGATCAAGAGGATTCATTTGATATATGCTAGATTTATAATATTCATTAAAAGAAAATTTTCAAGAATTTTATAATCATTTTTGTATAATTATTATTTTTTTTTTCCAAAGTAAAAGGTATGTCATTAAAAAAAGTGATGGACTAGATATTTCTTATGTACTGCCAAGTATAATTTACCACTTACTAACACCACCGATCTTCAGAATATTTGAGCTGATATTAAATGCAAATAAAAATGAAATTCCGGAGGTAATTATGTGAAAATGTTGATGAGAATAAAAATCATCCTTCAAAGAAGATGGTTCATACTTGGGAAAATTTATCATATAACGCAGGCCGCAGTACTCCCATATAGTATTCCCCTCTTTTATCTGAAAAAATTCTCCATTTTCTTCCCTATAAAAACGAAATTTGTTAAATTTGTTTTATACTTATGCTCATGTGTAATAAATGTCTAAAAAACGCCATTTTGTTTAATTTTTGTTTTTTTGTAGTGACATAAATCGGACAAAATGGTGCTTTTAGACGTGAACACAAATATAAACCGAATTTAACACATTTCATTTTTATAGGGTTTTAATTTTACTATTTAAACATTCAAATTTTACTTAGGCGACACATGTAAATAATTTTTGAATATACTACAAGTTTTTAAAAACCTTCGTTTATAATAATAAAAAATTTCATACACCCCGACAGCGTCAACCGAGTACTGCGGCCCGCGAACATGACACAGACTAGCCTGCGTGAATAAAATAATTTCTAGATTCTCGTAACTCTCGCGTGTCGGTTTTTGAAAAATGAAAATTTTTCTTGTAATAAAAAAAATGACCGCATGATTTAATGGCGTAGACTTTGAAGACGTGTTGATACCAAATAATAAATGTCACGACATTGCGAAGAAGGTCACTCGCGGATTCCACTATAATTTACAAGTCGAATTATGAAATAATTTTGTTTCAAGTCGTTTGAATTTCTAACATGTTAATTTTGTCAAAAATTAGTAATTGAATTTTTTTGGTCTTAGTCCTTGACAAATTGAATATCTATAAATTCATCGTGAGATATATTATGATAAGGAGGCCCAATGGCCCTTAAACATAACTGAATCATTATTGATACTCGAAAGCCACCGAAGATCGAGTTTGCGGCACTCACGATAACCGCTGGACGTCAATGAGTAGGCGGTTCCTACAGTACCTGGTTGGAATTTTTGCGGAAGTTGTTGAAAATATGTCCCCTTTTGGGAAATCTTACACAAATTTCTTATGCAACAATTCTAATCCATAAAGTTCATTTGATTGGGTATATACAATATATACTTTTTCTCTTAAGACATCAAGGCAATACTTTATAAATTTTTTAAATTCTTTTATTTTTACTAGCTACCTACTAAATTATCTGTTTTCTTCTTATTTTGAATTAAGCGTTCCTAATTAGCAACCGTAATGCGTGTAATATTATTCATCACGATAATTAATTTATTTTAAGTCCGTCAATCTTAGGGTTTTTACCGTATTGAAAACAGATATCAATCCAATTGAAAAATTGCATGGTTATTATTTTATTATTATTATTATTGTAATTTGGAGAGTCGTTAAAATTACAAGTTTTCGTAAATCCCTTAAAGTAAGATTTTTTATTGCTTCGTCAAAGTTTCTATTTTCGTCAATATTCAATTTTGGCTATTATTTTACATAATATCATAGTAAGTAAAATTCAGTTGATAGGTTTTTGTAAGATATAGTGATAGTAAATGATAACCATGAAATGTAAAGTAACGAAAATTGTAAATTTTGTATTTCATTTGTTTTATAATATTGTACATATATTTCCAAGAGCAATTAATATATATATATAATGAATCATAAGAAAATTCTTTAAGGCTATAAAATTTCAATTCTACGTAATATTATAGTATCAATAACAATATTTGACAAATTTTCCAGATAATTATATTTATTAAATGAATAATGAGAACGAGGAAAAAGAAGTGGAAAGATTTAGGAGGAGAAAATAATAAAGGTGACGTGATTCAGTCTCTCTTTCATGAGCAGTTTTGACCTACGCAGATCACGACTATGAGCTTATACATTTTGATACCATTCTTCAAATTCTTTCACATTTTTAGATAATCCGGGATCTTTGAAACCTCCTAAATTTATTAGCCTATTTCACAACCTGGCTCCCCATATTAAAAAGTCCCTATAAAAAATTTTTATCCGAATATTTCCATAACTTCGTAAAAAATTCTGTGAAAATGATACATTCACGGATATTCGTGTTAGAGAGCATGATTTAAGGCTATAAATTCCATGAAAATGATACATTTGCGGAAAAATCATGGAACGATAAAACACGGTTTTATAGGGAAGTGTTCACCTGGTTTACGTTCCGTTGAGTTATACTATGGATGCTTTCTTGAATCATCTCGTGCGTAATCTTACGAACCGTGCGAGGGTCTGGCATTGGGTCTGGCTCAAACTCAGGAACTTTTAGATGAGCGGAGTTGGCAGGTACCGTATAGCGCTGCATATAGTACCCCCCTGGAATAGTACCCCCCCCTTTTTTTGACGAGCGATTTATAGCCCAATTTTCATAATTAATAGTGCGATCTTTTCACTGGATTTGATAAGTCTAATAGCAAGGTATATATTGATCAGTAACGAATATTTGTATCATCCTCCCATCTCCCAATATTTGGGAGGTGTTATACAATCTAGGCCGGGTTTCTTGAATAACACCGGGGGTGTTTTATGCAGCGCTATACGGTAGGCTTCCCATTAAATTAAACCATTCGAATCTGACTGGCCAGTTTGTTAATTCATCAATTGATGAACTATTTTGCTCGCCTGGCTTTTCTTTCGATTGTACCGGCACTAATTGTGCGGATACAAGAACGAGAAGGTGAAATCATCTTAGAGAAAAATTTATTACGTGAAATTATTTATTAAGTCTGATTGATGTAATGGTAAATATAACGCATTTGTAATGTACCATTCTAAATTATAATTTCATCAATTCCTTGCGAAACGCGTAAATAAAGCTTTACTAGCTAGTAGCTTTTTTCAATCCTTAATTTTTGTTGTGGAAATAAATAGTATTTCATTGTTTTGTATATTTCAATTATAGAATGAGGATAATTCATCGTATGGTATGGATAAAAATAATTAAAACTATAATCAGGATTATTTTATCGAATTTTCTTGAATAATTTTGTAATTTATCAAGAAAAAGTTTTATAATGAAAAGAGTGTAACGAAAGGTAATAGAATTTTTGAAAAAATAATAAAAACCGATAAATTTTTCAATAGTTATTAAACAACGAAGTATATATTTGACTATTTTTACGTCCTTAAAGAGTCATTAAATAAAGAAGGAACAAAAAACAATGACAAGTAAGTCATATGATGTGAAAAAAAAAATCAAAGTGCTTTCATGCACGAAAAGTTTGTTAAAAATTTGATTTCCATGTTTAGAATCGTATCATTGAACATATGGGCTATGGGCAAAAGTTATTATTTGAATTATTTGAATACAAACAAGAGCATTATCGCTATTTTACTTGTTGTTTCCCTAGTTGCATATAATTAGTAAGCAGGTCGTCGGAATTATTTTACGATTACGGCGCGTGCCGCAACGCCGTAATTAAAACGTAAATACCGTAATGCCGTAATGCCGTAATTTAATTTGGCGTCGTAATTTCGTAAATATCTGATATACGATAAATGAATGACTAATAATTTCAGCCAAGTTCGTAATGCCGGGTCAATTTTTCGCGCTATCATATCACGTGACGTTTCACTGATTTCCAAAACGGAACTTCCCACAAATAAAATCGTAGTTAAAAGGAAAATTTCTAAAGTTATTGTGCAAGTCGTTTTTAGTTTTATTTTTTATTTCCCTTTTTTCTTTTACTTTGGTTCGGACGGTTGCACCCTTAGGGCGTACCTGCCATTTTGTTTCTTACAACCAAAGGTGACGCCGCCATCATCGCGGTTTGGTTTACAGTTTGTTTGAATTATAGTAACTAGTTCATGTTGAAAATAAAATTAAAAATAAAATAAAAAGAGAGATAATATTAGAATTGAATAATAGAAAAAAACATTAATTATATATAGGAATAATATATAATATTAAACCCCAATGCGAATTATTTGTATTTTTTATAATTATATAAGTATTAACTGGGCACGAGGAACTTTTAGAGATTTGTTATTGATAACAGAATTAATGTACCAGATGAAGAAATACCGTAAAAGAGAAAAGCCCTTCGACATTAAAGTAGGTGAAACTTCAGATGAATGGTCTTCCGTTGAGGATAGCTTTCCTGAAAATGAGGATTACCTAGTAGTTCAGTTAGCACTTCAGTTAAACTTTTTTCTGTTACACCTCATGCAGCTGGTTGCGAACGGGTTTGGTCAAGTCTTGGTTGGATATACGGTAAGAAAAGAACTCGTTTAAGCTTAAATAAAATTGAAAATATATACAAACTTTCAGCCTATTATTATCATGCAAATGTGAAAAAAGAATTACCACATTGCAGTGTGGAAAAATCTGCTGTAGAAATTCATCAAATTTTTGTTGACGCTCATTTGAATCCCGACCAAGACCATCTTGAAATAGAAGATGATTTGCCTAACTATTACATTAATGAGGAAGAAATAGTAATTGATGAGGAGGAAGAACTGATTTGGATAGATTTTGAATTAGACGCATTTATTAATAATTTAGAAGATATAATTGAAGATAGTATAGATGGTATAGAGAATGAAAATGATGAAGTAGAAGAATCTATGGGTGAAAATGTGAATGGAACCAGCTGCTGAAGCTGATGAAATAGTTGATACTATGTAAATTGTAAAAGTTGCGATTTATTAATAAATTTTGTGTTGTTTGTATTATCGTAAAATGTATCACAAAAAATAAAGTGTTTTGCAAGTTCAGAAAATTTCGTCTAGTTTCAGAAGTTTCGCCCAGTTTCGAAGGTTTCGCCAGGGGTCTAGTTTCGGTTTCGCCCGAAACACTATGCTGTACAGTTAGTCTTTTTTGGTATGCAAGTTAGAATATTTATGTGAATCGCCTATCCCAATAAAAAATCTTTCAGAATAATGATCATTTATTGGAGTTTTTTTCTTATAGGGTATAAATAAGTTATTTGTACCGTTGTTTTTGGAAATATAAAATACAAAATTAATATTAGTCTTATTAACTGGCTGCATGATGTGCGACAGTCAGTCCATCCAGTGGATTTGACACATCACATACAGTCGCCACTGGATATAACGAACCTTCCGTTCCAGAGGATTTAGTTCGGTATAGAGTGAATTCGTTATATAATATACCGAACTCCCAGTAATTTTGGCCAAATTTATAGTGCTGGCCAGAATTATAATTTCGTTTAATATAAATTTTCTACATTAATTACTGATAATTTTGGCCAGCGCTATAAATTTGGCCTGAGTTAATACAAAGTCACATGACTGTTCGTTATAAAAAACAAAAAACAAAATATGATTTAAATACTGGGCTGTTAAGGTAGGTTCGATATCAGTATAAAGCATTTTATTATGGCAATTCGGTATAACCAGTGTAATTAATTATAGAAAATTCGGTTCTGTGAACTTTGGTTCAATATAACAAGTTTTCGGTATATATAGGTTCGTTATTACCAGTTGCGACTGTATATAATAAATCTCTCTACTTAAATTTACTACTATCCAATAAAATGCGCAATTTAAAAAATCTTCTCTTTGGAATTATTCTTATCATCTTTTGGTTCAGCATTTGCTGACGAATATGATCCTAAACAAGACGTTTTCGATCAAGTAATTAATACGTTGGTTCCTTTACTTATAGTTTTTTATTTAAAGAATTTGAAGAACATTTAAAAAAATCAGGTGAAAAATTCAGATGATGTAGAAGCAACACGAAGTAAAAGCATGCTCGATAAAATTAGAATACCTGTTGAAATTAGACGTGCTTTCGATAATTCTCTTTTTTATTATCCCTTTTTGTTCTACCAAGTATAGTTTTTCATAAAACCACGAGAAATTCAAAACACCCCTCTGGATTTCAATCTTCTCCAGAGTACAGCAGGATTTGTTTTCATTTCGATCATAATCAATTAGGCCAGGCAAAAAAAATTTTTAGATTCTCGTGACATAAAATTTTAAAAATGACCCGGCTGGCCGGCAATTTTTTTGTAAAATTTTTTTACGCCACATTGGCCAATAACTTAAAATCACGTGATGAAAATTTTTACTATAGAAAAAAAATTTCCATTTTTCGAAAAACTGACCCGGCCGGGTCACGAGAATCTAAATTTTTTTTTGCCCAGCCTTATATTGGTTGGAAACAAAAGGATGATAGTATCTTCGGGTGGATAGCTTTTTGTATATTACCATTCATAATTGATTTATGTTATGTATTTTCTGATATTAGCTTCCTGTCTTACATCTGGAGTACTATTCCCATTGGTAATTTCAAAGATGGTTTTATTTATATATATGCAGTAACTGGAATCTTAGGTGTGATTTTTCTGCTTTACATTATTTTCTTTTCTTTTATAGATTTATATAAAATCAGATGTTTTTATGGTAAGTACCTCATTACAATATATACATGCAGTAACTGGAATCTAAGGTGCACTTTTTACCTTATTTACATAGGTTATACAGTGCATTACCTCTATACTCAACTTTTAGAAAAATTGAAATAAATTTAATCCAGTGATTCAATTTTGTTTAAACAAAAAAAAATAAATTCTATACCTAAAAAGAAATTAATTTATTAAATAAAAAAAAAGTCTCAATTTTTCAAATTATGTAAGCATCACGTGATATTAATAAGAGCCAATCAAAATTAGCCATATGATTTAATATTTATCATTAAAAATATAAAATTTATTTAATTGGTTTCATTATAAATTGTATCAGGTACATGACGGTGTGATTTATATTTTTTAACAGCATATTCAGCTACCTTTCCAGTAATTCCTTTTCTGTAGATATCCATATACCTTCAAGATTTTCTTGCAAACTTTCTAATTGAAACCATTCATTGCCATAAAAGCTTGCTGCTGTTCTAACGATATCAGTTG
This sequence comes from Oehlia diaphana, assembly GCA_003833135.1. Taxonomy (NCBI): domain Eukaryota; kingdom Fungi; phylum Glomeromycota; class Glomeromycetes; order Glomerales; family Glomeraceae; genus Oehlia; species Oehlia diaphana. Next base: position 63,824 of record QZLH01000714.1, read on the forward strand.
ATTTGACGGCTATGCTTGAATATATTTTGAAATATCCAGATTGATCATCATAATTTATATCATTTTCGGTCAAAAATTCTTCAAAACCTACACGAAAATTATCAAAACCTTCCTTATATAGATGATGAATATCGTTATCTTGATTTATTTGGGAAACTTTTGTCTCAATCTCATTAACGTTAAATTCCCATAGAAGATTTCTAAAGCCACTGGATCTTCTAGACTTAGGTTTAGCCGCTTTTTGTTTAGCAGTCAAATAATAATGTCATACCTATTGCGTTAATTAAAATTTTAATATATATAACGATAAAAATTGATTTGATGCAAATAGATTGTATATTAGTAATTGAACATACTGTATTTAACATTTGCGGAACATAATTCTTCTTGTTTGTCATACGGTATGGATTTTTAACATTACTTTTATGTAAGGTCTCGTATGTCTCCGTTGATATTCCATTCATTGAACCGTAAAGTCGAATTGATGAAACTACATGATATCGAAGTACATGTAGTCTCAGTATTTTACAGCTACTTGAAGAATACTCAGAAAAAATATCGACAAATTCTTAGCAGAATTCTGTGATAGATGTCCAATAAAAATCGATATTTGAGTATTTGACTAACTGAAATTTAATGTTAAAGATTTAATTAATATATTTACCTGCAATTCTACCAATTCCATATCTGTATATGATTCACAGCACAACTTCATATATATCGTTAAATAAAGATAAAAAACATTGCACAATCTCTTGCATGGTATTCCTCCTTCTTTATAATTTTCGTATAAATTATCAATAACGAAAATTATCACTTTCATTATATTTCAGTAATCATTTGCAGTGAACTTTGAGATATTTTCTAAGCCATTCTTTAAAATTATCAGTCCTGGATATCATGGAATTGCACAAAGTCTGTGATCTATCTCCTTAACTGCCTTAGCGCTAACTTTTTGTTACAAGTATTCTTGAGTAAATTCTAGGAAATACTTTGTTATTCCAAAATCGAGCATATGCATCCGATCTGGAACAGTCGCCTCATAAATATTGAAATCAACAAATTTCCAGAAAAAATTAAAATTCATATGAATCAAAAGTTCATTGGCTCGATTTATATCGATAGCTTCTTTCATTTTTTCTGGTGTTCGTAAATCAACATTATTTAATATCATATTACTAAGGTCTTCGTTACTTATCAGGCAAAAGCAACAAGGCCATTTCGATGTTGATGGGAGATATGTAGTAGTAAAAGTTGCAGCTTCCACCAAATCAGTGAAGATAACTGATATTTTTGGGATGAATGGACATACTTCGTTTTTAACAACAAAATGCATATCAGTTTGATTCAATATTGGCGATAATAATATTTGAAGGCATCTTTGAAATACTTGTCTCTGTAATTTTCAAAATGATTCTGAATTCTTTATGGTGTTATCCTTTACTTTTAATTTTGGCAAATAACTGACAAGTACTTTAGAATTTGGTTTATTTTGCTGCCAACTAGGAATATTTCCTAGCGAAATATAAATGAGATGTTCTGATGTTTTACCAAAATGGTCACATGTGGTTGAATCTGCATAAAGGATTATTGATAACAGATAATTATCGATAGGAATTTTTGATTCCATGATGTTCCACCAATCGCTTTCAAATTGTTCGCCATAAGTTCTAATCGATGTATTTCGATATTTTAAAACAAATTTCTCATTGATATCAGACTGAAGGAGTAGAACTTTAATTCCGTAAATTATCAGTTGATAATAAAAATTATAATCTCTACCCTCAAAATTTGTGATAGATACTGTTTTGAATTTCATATATGAAAATTCGTTAAAATCAAGGAATTTCTATCCCTTCTTGGTATTTATTGGTAGCAGATTTTCATCAGTGGAATTGCGACTGTTATTGATCAACTTAATTAATCTATCTCCACAAGAATTAGATAAC
>QZLH01000715.1:0-18950 GCA_003833135.1 Oehlia diaphana
AGTTCTGGATTTTGAGCGAGTCCCCATTTAATCACATTTTCCCATACTTGAATTTCTTTCATTTGAAGATTATCTTTTTGAATAAGCGTAATTAAAAGTCTTTCTGGAATTGTAGAAAAATTTGGAGAATTAAATATCTTATCTGGTTCCTTGGAAATTAAATCAGTACAATATTTTTGAAGTTCTGGGAAAGAATCGTTTTCAAAGCTTGTCTGATATATTAATTCAAAGTTTTGTTCCATCCAGTTTGTTTTATTTTTAATTAAAAAAGATTCTATATAAGATGTTAACTCTTGAAGGTTAAGTTCATTAGCAGTAACCAAGATTTTAATGATATCTGAAATATCATATTCTTCTAAAGAAAGTCTTCCCCCATAAACATATCTGAAAAAAAAAATCAAAAGTTTATAATTAAAAAATATACATATTTTTACGCAAAAGAATAAGAATATAAACTCTAGTACCTTAATAATACATGAAAAAAATCAGGTGAAATATTTGGTAATTTAATATGTGTCAATATTCCATCATTTTTCTTCTTATTAGTTGATAAAATTCTACGCAAATAAGGAGAACGATAATTCAAAATAACCATATGGGCATGAAATACTTTCACATAAGGGTCACTACCAACTTCAATTGTAATATCATAATATTCTTTATCATCCAAAATTTCGAGTAAATTTTGTGATAATTTTGGTAAAAAATTATTATCAGCCATTATAATCTTTGAAAGGAAAAGGATGAAAAAATTTGTTCACCCTTTTTTTTTTTTTTCTTGAATATAAACCGTCGACCGGTTAAAATTACCTCCTTATAGTAATTTAATGCAGGTCAGAGATGTGCAACAGTTCCACAAACTAAACATTTTTAAGACGATCTTATCTGTTATAAAGCATGAAGTTAATTTAACGATTGATATATTATTTATAAGGTCGGAAATTGTACTGGCTTAGATATTAAGCTGCAAATCCTTCGACTTATGAATTTGATACATTTGACGTGAACTACGTAAGATTACATGCATCTCCCTATAAAAAATTTTCCAGAAAAATGAAATGATCACGTGTCTGAGTTTCTTCGCAATAAAACTAGAAAAATATCAGTAATCATTTATCGGAGTTTTTCCAGCTAGCTGGGAGGCGTGGATTCTCCTACTGAGTAAGGTAATTTTTCTTATTTCATGAAAGGTGGGCCTGTTAGCATATTTTGTGCTATGGGCAGGTATCGTAGATTAACTTTTTATAAACGTATATTCCGACTATTCCGTGCCTTCGGGCCGTTCTGCATATATTCTTCTAAAATAAATAATAAAAAAATTATCGAAGTTTTTCCAGAATTTTTTTATAGAGTCTGTATTTATTCTTCAATATGCAAAATAATATATAGTTTTTTTTTTTCATCAGGATAAATATAAAATTTTTTAATTATTGAAATTTTTTTATGGTTTACAGATAAAAAATTCATTTCATTATAGTAATACGGTGCTACGTGCTGTGCTCAATAATATAATAAATATAGTATGATATATAAGCATAAATTATATTTATTAATCATTTAATCGGATCATATTTGTTTAGTACAATTTACAAAAATCGAGCGCGTTGCTTATCTTACTAGTAATTAATTTCATAATGCATCAAATTATTTTAAGTATTGAGGATTTTTGTTAAAAGTAATGTAAATAAAAAAGCGCTATAATTGCAATTCTTCGTAAAATATTTTTTTTCTAAAGTTTTAAAGTTTACACGATTTGAAATACTCCAAATTTCGAGAAATATGAATAATTGATTTCTTTTTTTTGATTTTCATAAGAATATTTTTTACAATAAATTCTTAATTCACTAGCGAAATTTTGTTATAAATGTAGATCCTTAAGTCGACCTTCATAATAACAGCGATAATTTTTTGTTTGGTGTTCTATAACTATTTTTTTTAGCTTCATAATTCACCATCTTTTATTTCTTCATTATTTTGTATGCTGCTATTATTGATAACTAAATCATTTGTAACATTCACGTAAAGCTTACAAACAAAAAAATTAGCAATATTATAATTATAAAATCAACAAAATCTTTTAAAATTTACCGTTTGAGCTTGGAAATGCTACAATTGTTTTATTCTTTTGTGAATTGTCAAAATCTTGATCCCTTTTTTTCAAATTTCATAAAGCAAATTATTACTGAAAAGATACGTGTAACTGTTTTTAACTCATCAAGTTCTATTATTGATAAATTGTCATTTTGTTTTAAAGATTTTCACTTTTTATTGTTATTAGATATTTGTTCGCGACAGTGAGAATATACTTTCCTTAACTCTTCTCCTTTTTTACCAAGAAAAAAATTTGCTGCTTTGCTTTGAGAACAACGGCTACGAGTGTATATTTCTTCCATTATTAATATAAAGAAAAGATGAAAATTGTTGGGTATTAAATAAGACGTTATATTGGGAATACAAAAAGATTATCTATATACTAGATATTCGTGATATAAGGCAAGAATAGGATGGATGTTTTTGATTGGACATTTTGTTTGTAATACAATCAAATATCACGTTTAGTTCTGAACGCATAGTCAAAAGAAAAACGGTCCAGTTCCATTTGTCACTTCAGTCCAGATCCGAGTCAGTATATATCAGAATTTATTAAAACCGATTTGGAACTGATGTACCAAACCGAATGAAACGATCTGACTTAAGTCGCTCAACCTGACTTTTTCCATTACTGCGTCTTTTTAATCCGGTCTTTTTGCATGTAGGACTGCAAAGACTTTGGACCAGGACCATTTAACATCTTTGTCATATTTATATTCTTCGACTTATGCAATTGATACATTTGACATAGATTACTTAAGATTGTATCATTTGCATTTATTCCTCTATATATACAAAATAAATAAAATTTTTTTTTATGATTTACAAACCACCCCAGTCGCGCCATCATTGCCTTTTATAAAAGGTAACCCCAGGTTACCTTTTATAAAAGGCTATGGTATAACCCATGGGTGAACCCATGGTGACCTATTGTTTTTGCACTTATCACCAATATTAAAGATTATAAAATTTTTGCGCTCATCAATGAGCGCTAATGCTAATAAAAAATAATATTAAGTTTTTTTGCGCTCATCAACATCATGAAGTTTAACCAGAATGTATTTATCAAATAGCAGTATTTAATAAGTATTAAAAATTTGTATTTATTAAGTAATAAAAAAATTAATACTTAAATAATGCAATATTTTATTATTTATTAAAAATTTGATTTTTTAAGCATTTTTTTAATACTTTAATTTAACACTTATAAGCACTTTTTCAATACATTTTATATTTAATAAGTGTTATTTATAAATATTTAATAGATGCTTTGATAAACATTATGATGAATGAGTACTAATGCTAATAAAAAAAAATACTATAAATTTTTTTTGCGCTCATTAATGAGTGCTAATGCTAATAAAAAAATACTATAAATTTTTTTTGCATTCATCAATAAGCACTAATTTTAATAAAAAAATATACTTTAAAATTTTTTAGCATTCAATAATGAGTGCTGAAAAAAATACATTTTTATTATAAAGGAATGAAAACTTTTATTATGACTAAAGTTGCCTAAAAATTACATTTTGTTAATTTGTGGCTTAATAAAATTTTCATTTCTATATAATAAAAATATACTTTTTTAGCTTTCATTATTGAGTGCTTTCAAAAATTTCAAAGTCTTATAAAATAAAAATTTTTGTTTCTTTAATAAAAATGTGTTTTTTAGTGGTCATTAATAAGTACCAAAATTTCAAAGTTTTATCATAATAAATATTTTCATTCCTCTATAATAAAAATGTTGTTTTTTAATGAGTACCAAAAAATTTAAAAGTCTTATTAATATGATGAATTTTTGTTTCTCTATAAAAAATATGTTTTTTTCAGTGCTTATTAATGAGCACCAAAATTCAAAGTCTTATCATAATAAAATTTTTGTTTCTTTTAATAAAAAAAGTTTTTTTAGCACTCATTAATAAGCACTAAAAACAATACATTTATATTATACAGAAGTGAAAATTTTCTTTATAATAAAACTTTAAATCACAATAACTTCATCAATATTGGAGCTAAAGATGTGAATTATATGTCCTTCAAATCCACTCAGTGAGATGAATCAAATGGTGCAAAGATTATTAAAATCCAATCAACAGATACCAAGATTGTAATTTATAAGTAAAATATCTAAATCTTTAAGTAAGAATATAATTATTAATATTGATGGTATCAGTATAAAACTTACTACCATTCAATTTGTCTTGATTAGAGCTTTCAAATAAGCTATTAATCATTAGATTCTGATTACAGGATGCCAAAATAAACTTAAAATACTTTTATTATTAAATTTTAATAATTGTAATATCTAATTTGATCATTTCAACTTTTGGAAAGCTAAAGTTAAATTAATTTTTACTATTCAACCATTTTGAGAGTCAAAATTAACTTAATTTTGATTTCATATACAGTTCTCACATTATTGGGAAATAATAATGGTTCTTATTCTATTTTTACATTAAAGGATTAATTAATAGTAATAATAAATACTGGCATAATTTTGTTAAAATTACTAAAACTACTACTATTACATAATACATATGTATTTTTACTATAAGATTTTTTTTGTTTATATTTCTTCTTGTTAAATATAATATTTATGTAAAAATTCATGATTTAATTTATTTATTTTTTTTATTTACCAATTTTCTAAAATTTTTTTCTATTTTAAATCAACTAATTACACTATTTTGGGCAAATAAAATCATCTTTTATATTTAAATGAAGTGTAAAAACTACTTAAATATTAATTTAAAGAAGTTCTACAGTTTGGTTTTTCATAAATCATATCTAATATTCATAAAATTATTGGTATTTTTTATTTTTGTTTCATTTTTTTTTATGTAGTATATAACACAAAATAAAAAATTTTTTTAACTATGTATAAATAAGAAATACAAACTGATTTTTTAAAATTAATAATGCTAAAATTACCAGTGGCAAATACAGTTAGATGTTATATTATATTTTGTATGATTATAACTTTATGCCAATATATATGTATTTATTACTAATTAGTTCTTTAATAAGAGGACAAATAATGTTGTTTTTCATAGTGAGGATTATTACTATCATTCCCTAATAATGTGAGGACAATAATATCCTTTATAATGGGAACTATTACTGTTTTCCAATAATGTGAGAACTATACATGAAACTGAAATTATTTAGGTTAACTTTCTGGTTAAAATTTAATATATGGGCGCTTTGCAGTAGAAAGGGACAAAATTACTGAAAAATTCAAATTTTCTTTTATATATCAAAAATATTCTAAATGCTATAATTTGTTCAGATTTTATATTAACTTATTTTTTATTTTTTTTAGTAGTTTCATCCCTTTCTATTGCAAAGCGCCTATATAATAAAAGTATTTTAAGCATCCTGTAATTAGAATCTAATGATCAATAGCTCATTTGAAAACTCTAATAAAACAAATCAAATGGTAGTAACTGAAGTTCATACTGATACCATCAATATTGATGATTATATTTTTACTTAAAGATTTAGATAACTTACAAGTTACAATCTTGGATTCTGGTGATTGATTTTAATAATCTAAACACCATTTGATTCATCTTATTGAGTGAATTCAAAGGATATAGTATAATTCATATTTTTAGCTTCAATATTGATGAAGTTATTGTGATTTAAAGTTTTGTTATAAAGAAAATTTCCACCTCTGTATAACATAAACATATTTTATTTAGTGTTCATTAATGAGTTCTAAAAAATCATTTGAAACAAAATTTTTATTATAATGAGACTTTGAATTTTGGTACTCATTAATAAGCACTGAAAAAACACATTTTTACCTGTAGAGAAACAAAAATTCATTATATTAATAAGACTTCTAAATTTTTTAATACTCATTAAAAAACAACATTTTTATTATAGAGGAGTGAAAATATTTATTATGATAAGACTTTGAAATTTTGGTACTTATTAATGAGCACTAAAAAACACATTTTTATTAAAGAAACAAAAATTTTTATTTTAATAAGACTTTGAAATTTTGAAAGCATTCAATAATAAAAGCTAAAAAAATATATTTTTATTATATGTAAATGAAAATTTTATTAAGTCACAAATTAACAAAATGTAATTTTTAGGCAACTTTAGTCATAATAAAAGTTTTCATTCCTTTATAGTAATAAAAATGTATTTTTTTCAGCACTCATTAATGAATACTAAAAAATTTTAAAGTATATTTTTTTATTGTATTAGTGCTTATTGATAAGCACAAAAAGTTAATAGTATTTTATTATTAGCATTAGTGCTCATTGATGAGCACAAAAAAATTAATAGTATTTTTTATTAGCATTAGTGCTCATTGATGAGCGCAAAAAAATTAATAGTATTTTTTATTAGCATTAGTGCTCATTGATGAGCACAAAAATTTTATAATTTTTAATATTGGCGATAAGTGCCAAAATAATAAGTCACCCATAGGTTCACCCATGGGTTATACTATAACCTTTAATAAAAGGTAACCTGGGGTACCCTGGGTTATCTTTTATAAAAGGCTATGATGGCGCGACTGGGGTGATGTGTGCAATGATCGATGCTAATTCTGTTTTGTGTTGCCTTTCGCAGAATCATGTGATTTGGCATTGATCCGTGCTAGGGTAATTTCACGTGATCTAAATTTACCGATGTAGGAATTCCGCAGTCATTAGACTCATTAGTCAGATTTTGACTTAAAATTTATTAATTATTAAAGTTATTTTGAATATGCTCATGGTTCGCCTGAGAATTAATTAATAAATCCAGATGAATAAATAAATATGGGAGAACTATCCAAGATTAAAAGTTAAAATAAGGTAATAATAAAATCTAAACCAAGCATAATAAAATGAAAATGTAATAGAAATAATGTTGTAATAAAATACTTGTTAATCCACGGATGGCAGACGTGGGTGACACCGCAATTGTGACCCAGTTTGTTGCAGACCATAAGCTCCACTCAGGAATGAACCCTGATAATCTTAGCCAACTTGCACCTAAGTTACTTGAACTCCTATCAGACAGAGTGAAAAGAGTACAAGCATGATAACGACTTCGGAATGGATATAATTTTAATGAGGAATAAGTCATTGCATTAATCCCTTTTCAGAAATGTGGTCGGAGTAAAAGTGGAGCCGCACTTAATACTTCTGCTACATCTTCCTCCGGTCAAGAAGTGGAATCGGCCCTATAAAAAATTTTATCCGCTATTTCTGTAAAAACTCAGTAAAAATGAGCCTTTTACGGATCCATTCACGGAAAATGTAAATAATTTGATAAATTCCGTGATATAAAGTTATTAATTCCAGAAATATGAGCCTTTAACGAAAAAAAGATGGAAAAAAAAATGGATTGACTTTTTTTACAGGGCGGAAGGGGACGCAGTGAATGTGTGTCTAGTTTCGCAAGAAGAAACTATTGGGAAGTTGGCCTACCGCATTGTTCAGGATAATCTTAATGAAATGGAAGTAAAAGCTTTATCTAAGGCCTTAGTTGAGACAGCCTCAAGCGCTAGTTCTGCCACATCACGCCTCTCCAGACTTTGAAGAGAATTATGCAAATTTAACGCTTCAGAAAAAATAATTTTTGCTACTTTAGATCCTGATACAACCCGATTAGCTAATGAAAATCAAAAGGAGAAGCGCTTACGTCATGAAAATAAGGGCATTAACTATCTGGACTACTATGCACTAGAATCAGTTAAGGAAAGATTAGATAGCTATGATGTATCTAGTAAACCTGACTTACAGGCACTTGCCGATGCGATGGTAATGCTTTGTATTCGCCCCACTGAAGTTAAAAGTTTAAGAATAGCTGATGGGAATATGACTGGCTATGCGAAATATCGGGGACAGGTAGATATACTTCGTAAATTTAGATCGATGGAAAAGGATGAGGATCGAGCTAAACAGCTACTAAAATGGATTCAGGACGCAATTTCTTCTGGGGAGTTGAAGGATTCTGGTAAGCATGGTGTTAAATGTTCCACGCATACCTAAAAAAGTACTATTTGCTCCCTCGATATTTACGAAACATGGGGGCTGTATTTGCGATAGCTGCGCATGGAGCTACAAATTTATCAAACGCTATGACCATTGCATCCGAGGCTTTAAGGCATTGTCCTAGAAACCATACCTCTCCTACGCAATACTATACTATAGTCAATTATCGTAGAAGAGGAGAATATTCCTAACAAGCAGAGCCATTCAAACTCTTCGGTGAAAACGGTCACTAAGGACCAAACTGACTTTCAGGACCAGACTTATCTCAGAATCGTCCGAAGATTTGTTTAGCTCGGAGGATCTGCTAGTCATGTGAGTTGGCTGTGTTTGTGCGACAGAATAATTTCGAAAGAAATAAAATACACTAACCGCCACCTATTTTCCCATTCAAAACGCGTAAGGAATGTGAAAATGCGTTGTTGCAACACAAGACCTACCCTATAAGTTAATATTAATGTCAAAAGCATATGTTACGAAGGGCTGAGGACTTTGCAATTCCGAGATCGTCAGGCGCAAAGCTACTTAGAGTCTTGCGAGGAAGATCGCTAAACGAAAAGGAATCAAGATACCGTTTTCATGTACCTTCTTGGTCTTCTCGGCATTATACGACAGTGATAATCATCCTCAGCCCTCGGGTTTTTATTAGGCGGGCAGTTGTAATGAGATATAAAGCGTGAAAGAACTGGAAGAATTTGAGTCAACTTTCCCCGCGAAATCAAGGTGCGTATAAATCCCCTTAGTCGTCGTTCATAGAGATAGTAATGGAGGTCTGCCCACTTTAAATATATTTTTTGTGACGCAGGATGACCAATATTGCTCTCAACTGTCGTTCCCAAAGGAAAACTTAATGGTCTTCCACACGATAGAACTGAGCAAACAATTACAATTGACAATGGTCAAGCAGTTAGTGCACTTGAAACCGCAATTCAAAACAATCTAGGGGTGCCGTTTAATGACATTCCTCTAGAAATTCGTCAAATTCATCCTAGCAGTGTTAATGAAAGACGTATGCAATCGCAGGCTTTAATTTCCGATTATTTTAATGGGCAACCTGAGACAGGCTACTTTCATATCACCGTATATTCCGTATCACCAGAGGAAAAATAATTTTTTGTATTATGCAGTGCTATATATTCGCATTTTTATGTGCTGTTAGCCAGAATCCGACAATGATTTATTTTTACATGTATAACGGGCTACGTCCCGACTCTTTTATTAATAAAGTTTGATTACATTTGTCATGTAACATTGAATATTTTTGCCCTGTATGTGACATTATCAACCATGACAGTTAATGATACTGCAGACTGCAGTTAACTTATCCGAGCTTGATTTATTAAGACAGCGTAACGCAGAGCTTGAGGTCGAGCTTGAGGCAGAGCGTGAAGAAATGAGAATAAGCGCTTCTTCATTCATGGAAAAGACTGACGTGCTTAAGAAGGAGAAAGCTGACCTCTTTACTGAGAATTTCGATCTTAAACGCGAGGTGGCGAAACTCAAGGAAGAACTTGGGAACAGAATCGAGGAATTGGAAAAGAATAGAGTGGATAATGATGCTGAGAATGCTGAGCTTAAGGTAAGAGTTGCGAAATTGGAGCAGGCTTCCCCGTCAGTGGATAAACGGCCACAGAACGAACGAAGACAAGAAGTATCACACTCTGCAGGAGCTGAGATGAATCGGAGATGGTTGCTTTCACGATCGAGCAGCATAAGAAGTCCTTCTCCAAAATAGTCCAATTCAGCAATGTCAATACCAAGTCATCTGCCTCTGTAACTTCCCATGAGCGAGTGAAGGAAAAAAATGAGCATACGAAAGGGACAGATAAACTTAGCAGGAATTATTTAACTGCCCTTCAGAGACAGAGAACTTATCGAAGAAAAAACAAAATTACGTGGGCGAAATTTCTGAGACGCCTCGTCCCAAAAATCCTAGTATTGATGAGGCATCGCAATATCTAGCATACACGTATGATAAGGCTATCGATGCGGAAGATACTGCGATGAAGGCCAATCAAGAAGAAATCTTATGCTGGACTCTCTATGCTCAAGATTTCAGAGTTCAGCTCAATGAAATTATCAAAAACGGTAAGGATAAGTTTGGTAAAAAGAAGGCGAGAAGCTTGCTTTATGATTCCATTTCTAAACAGCTCTCTATCCTCCATAGATCTCAGGATTTAGGACTACAACTTCGTGAGATATCGCGGGATAGCTTGCGCAAGAAAACACAGAGGGCTGAGAAGTTTTTAGATTATTCGAAAAGATAGGCCTGGAAAAAATTATTTCAGAGTTTACTAATGAACAAATCCAAGAGCTTATAGAGTACTCTTCGTGTGAAGTTTCTTCAGAAGGACACGTGACCAAAATTTCTGAGACGCCTCATCCCGGAAAATCTTGCCTGATAACGCTCCACAAATCACGTCTTCACCTACATCACAAACCCTCACTGATGTCCATAAGTGCGAATTGACTTCGACCTCGACGTCTATCTAGCAGGAATCACGGAAGAAGATCTAGGAGCAGTGGGGCGTCATCTCCTGCTGAAAAGATGCTTGAGGAAGAAAGCGGAACAAGCTCTTCTGACCCTGACTCTGATCACGACGAGCAGATTCACGACGAACTCACACGCAAGAAATAGCGAGGTTAGAAGCGTTGGAAGCAAGTAAGACCACCCTCCTATTAAGATATTTGACGACATTGACTTCGGTCTCGACGATGAAAAAATGGACGATAAACCTGAAAATATTAATATATTCGATGATATAGACTTTGATCTCGACGAGGAAATAATGGACGACAGACCTGGTGATAAGGTATTTGATGACATAGACTTTGACCTCGACGATGAAATACTTGACGATAACCCTGCCTTGCCTGTTGACTTGAATCATCCGATCAACGCTTGATCAGAGGAGATCTCGGTACAAGCATAGCCTGATCGAACAGGTCCTTTAGGACTACACCTGCGCAGTATCTTAGAATGTATAGTGTATTCGTATAATTCGCTGTCATAATTAAATAAAGTACCATTTTTAGCGCGGTATAGTGTCCTGCTTTCGTCATGTTTTTAATCACCTGAGAAAGGCCTCAGGAACCTGCTCGTAAAAAATTTATTAAGGAATAATTGTACAATTCTCAGTTTGTATTTATTCTTCGCATGCATTAATAAAACATTTTTTCTTGGCAAAAATTCCGGACCATTGGTCAGAATGTTTACATAATTACAATACTGCAAACGTGTGATCGGAAATCAGCTGAATATATTAGTTTACAAATATGCAAGATACTGTAAGTATTACTTTAATATACAAATAAATCAAGATAAGCACATATACAAATAAATTTACAAATATGCAGAATGTTCTTTTAGCTTCCCCATTTTGCAGAGCTATGACTAATTTATATAATTTTTACGAATAATTAATTAATAATATCCTTTAAAATTATACGGTTATCCCACATTCTTTTCGCCTTTTCTTCCATTTTACGCTTGAACTCCTCTACGGGAATTAACTCACCGGTGTCCTCCATAACTTCACAAAGTTTTTCTGAGTATATAAAATGATTTGTGAGTCCATCTATAAGATCTTTCCCCATATACCTTAGGCTTCGTTGCATTTCATTCCATTGATACATATTTCCAACTTTATCCAATAACCAGAGGACGTATCCAGAATGATCTATTAATACTGGCTGGACACCAGTGATTCCAAATATTTCATTAAGATACTCAGTGTATCCCGCATCTATAGAACCCAAAGAATCTTTGTTTGTAACCTGGTGAAACCCGAACCGATTATTTTTATCTAACTGTTCACATATATAATCTGGCAATTTGTGCAATTCAGGCAGGGTAGCTTGATTTGTTTTGTTCTCACATTGATTGATCGTGTATTGATCGGAATACCGGGTTTCAATTTGGTTAAGTGGATCCATGGATTCGTCTCTGCACAATTGCCATAGTCCCACATCTCCTGACTTTGACATAACGTTCCATCTGAGTTTCGAGGGAAAAGAAATGAATCGTTGTTCTTTTGGATCGTAGCCAAGTGAGTTCTGTCCTCTATTCTCGGGACCCCGTAAGAGACTGCCGTTATTCTTTTGCGATTTGTTGTCCAGGACATGTTTATGCATGTTGGACGTATCGTGGAGTTGTTGGTTGGTTCTAATATGTTCATCCAACTTGTTAACTGATCCAGATGCTGACATAAAAATGTCTCTTGTTCCACGAGATTTTTTTCCTTTTTTCTTTTTTTTTTCTTCATTTTTTCCTTTTTCCTCTTCGTTACTCTCTCCCTTCTCTTCAATTTTTTCTTCCTTTTTCCCTTCGTTTTCTTCTTTTTTCTCCTCCTCGGACAACAATATATGAAACATAGCGCATCCGGCATTGTTGTGATTGGTAATGTGGGTTCGTTCAATATCGTTACCATTATTGGCACTGGATCGCCATTTGAGTCTTTTTGAAAGGGCGTTCAACGCTCCCTATGTAGAACATCAAAAGTAAATATCAATGCATGAACTTTTAACGAAAACTAAACTTTACGTACTTGTACGGCAGTAGAATTTTTTTGTAAATATATTGGGTCTCTATGCTCTTCCTTGCCATCTCTGCGATGCATTCCCATATCTAAAGTAAAAAATATTTAAAAAACTTTCTTTCTCTTGTTATTCATAAAATTGGTAAATAAAAATTAGACTCACCATGTCCTGATCCCATGATTGCCTTAGAGGGGGATAAAGCATCAGGCATAGAGTTATTAAAGTTATTCATACTGCTCATTGTGATTTAAGACGGGTGTATATATTAATTAAGTATGTAGTTATGTCAGACGATATATTAAAAGTACAAATTACTCAGTTCATTACTCATTAAATTGATTCTCCTTAAAAAAAAAGGCTCAGTCGTACAATTGACCTAATGTGGCTTTTTGTGTGATCGATCTACTTATTCTACTTATATAACGACATATGACCAATATGCACTGACGTGTCGCATTTTGAAAGACGCGTTGACGAAAGTCGAAACGAGACACTTCGCAACTAAGGTATGAATATTTCGATTGTGGCTATGCATTTGCAAGGAAACGATTCAGAGCTTGCAAAGCTAATATCTATGTTATTATATGTTTTCATGTTCGGATATTATTTAGCTGAGAACATAAATTTTCGGTGAGGTTTACTAAGGCCAATACTGTTAATTTATTTCTGACTCTGCATGCTCTATGCATAACTGACGACCATTTTATTTATCCAGAATACCAATGTTTGGGATAAATGATGGATCACCGGCAGGCATTAGTATAGAGATTACATTTCACATTGTAAAACAAGTTTATGTATTACTGAATATTTTTTACATCAATAAATCAATAATTCTGATCGTGACATTTTGTCACAGATTTTATCCATTCTAACAAACTTTTGGATTATTCCATCTCATATAAATTATTATAAAACATGCAATCCACTGATTCATTGAGAGAATTAAATTCCAAGCTCTTAGCTGAGATTGCCAAGCTTAGTAAGAAGAATGCTAAAATTTCTGAACTTAAAAAGGAGAATGCTAAGTTTAAGGATAATAAGAATGTTGAGTTTAGAGATAAAATCTCGAAAGTGGAACAGAGGAAAATGCTAAATGATATCTCTAATAACAGTTCATTTAACTTCAATTCTGTTGCATGTCAGATTAGCAAAACTAACTCGCATTGTAAGAAACCATTAATGAATAAGAAAATGGACACTTTATTACCTAAAGAATTGATTTCAAAGGTAATTGCAAAGCAATCAGTATCAGCTCTTAATATATCTGTTATAGACCAACATGATCAGACATCCTTAGAAGATAAGGAAACAGATGCTTTTTTGGATAAAGTGCATAAGAAAAAGATTAGTGATGAGATTAGATAAGGCAATAGGGAGAAGAAACTTCAAGCTTAAGAGTTCCCTTAAATGTATTCGTAGAAATAATTACTTAATGTCCAGCCTGAAAGAAGCAATCTTTTTTCACAGGCTACTTTGCAGTAATAGTACATAAGAGTTAGATCATCAGAAGCAGTGCTAATTCCAACTTCACAAACTGCTTTCATGATATCAAAGAAAGGCCTAATATTCATAACATTCACAACTGCCTTTTGCCTATTAATCAAGCAACCACTAATGCACAAAATATGGGTGGACACCCCATTAATGCATTCAGCTTCATCACTTACAGCCATAGGCATAAAATGCATGGGTTGCTTATTAGATAAGCATTGTTGAAGTATAACTGACATCCCATTACCATATTCTGCTATGATCTCATTACATTATAGAACACCAGCTAAGAGGCTGATGCTATTGTAGCGGTGAAAGTTCCATGATCAGTTTGGTCAAAATTAGTTAGTATATGCATGTTATCAGTAGGTAAAGTTATTATATCACAATATATTTTTGAAATATTTAATTAACTTTCCAGGACATAATGTTCTAGTCAATGAGTGTAAAAAAAGTAATACTGAACTTATTAACTAAATTGTAAAAGAAAGGGAAGTGAATGTATATCTAAAAGTAAAGCCTTCTTTGTAATCTATATATAAAAAATTGGAAGAAGGCTTCATCTCAATAGTATATATTCAAGTATTTGACGATATTTTTTTACTGTAATTTGTAAGGATTGGACCCAGGATGGACTATACCTGGATTACCCGCAGATAGGTGGGTATTCAGATGGTAATAATTTCCACCTGGATGGAGGCAGGTGGGTTAACACATCAGGTCAACCTGGCAGATTACTTGTCAGGTCACCTGTTCGGTCACCTGTTGTTGATTAAATATTTTTATTGATCAATGTAAATTATTTAAAGTTCCTGTTAGTATTAATGATTAATAAATTAGTATATTGTAATTTGTAAAGTTTTGAGTTAATAATATTTGAAATATAATAAATTTGTTTTTTTTTTGATCATAATAAAACTTATTATATAACAAAAGAAAACAATATATAATATAAATGTTTTAGAAGTTTTAAAATAAATCATATGACTTATAGGTAGCAGGTAGGTTGACTGGTTAGATTGACCTGACTTTTACCTAGGTTATGCCTTATGGTAGGGTTGGGAATTGTACTAGTACAATATTAGTACAGTATAGTGCAGTACTAAGTACTGTACTTGTACTTAAAAATTTAGTACAAATACAATTTTAGTACAAACCATTAATAAATTTTATTGGTTAATTTTATAAATATAAACAATATTGATCATATGATATCTACCTAAAATGGTTAAATTATATCCTAAAAAGTAATAATTGTATTAGTACAGTGTACTTAGTACTTGTACGAAATTTTCTACTAGTACAGTACATACTAGAATTCTGCTAGTACAGATGTACTACTACAACCCTGCCTTACGGTATCTGGCCTGATGATCTTTCTGAGTCCAGTCACGTCAATTTTTAGCAGTCATGTGAATTTAGATCCGCATCATTGGACCATGCAGTCCAATGATTCGCTTAAAATTACTTGGGTCGATTATAAAGCTTGATCACAATTTTTTTTGCTGTTGTTCACTTTATAATGAGTTATTATATAAATTTTTTTCTTTTATTATTAAATGTTTAATGAGACAATGGTTTTAGTAGATGATATAGTATACTGTATATAAATTGCTAAGAATTTTTTGTTTCAATAAATTAAGATGCAATCAATTTTTGTTATAGTTTTTAAACATTTTATTGTATAAAAAAATGTTTATTTAAATCTAGCATTAATTAAAAAATAAAAAATAAAATGTAGATTGGTCATGTAGATTTAGTTCAGTCCAATTAAACAAATCACAGGACTTAGCACAATTAATTCAGTCCGATGATTGCGAAGTCCGATCAAAGTTTAAATTCGGTCTGCATCAAATTCATATGATTGTGCAAAAATTGACATGACTGGACTTAAAAAGATCATCAGACCAGACTCAGTAAAGATATACTCCTTTTACCTGGGTGACCCACAGGTCCATCTGCCAGGTAACCAGAGTAGAGATTTTTTTAGATGAGTTCAATCTCTAGTAATTTGACATTTAGAAAGGTAAGGATGGTAGCAAGTATGATAGCAAGCACTTCAGCAATGCAGTCAGTACAGTAGTTAGCATCCAATCAGCAGGTAGAAAGTAACCCAGGGTATCCCAGTCAGCATTCTGATCATATCCTAAGGATACAGTATTTGCCATGATAGTAAGCATTCCGATAAGCATTATAACAAGTATAATAGCAAGTATGACAGCAAGTATGCCAATAAGTAGGGTTGGATCAGTCCGGTCCAGTCCAGTCCAGTCCCAAAAAGACTGGTCTTTCAACCTAGACCAGACCAGAACCAAACCGATTTAAATTTAAGAAATTTGTCCCCATAATTTTAGACCTCTAAATTATGCCAAAACATTAAAGAATGTTGCAAAACATTTTTTAACATGTAATTTAACAAATAAAAAACGGATTGCAAATTTTTTATTAAGCAATTTAATAAAAAAAGCACGTTTATGGTCTTTTTTTAATTATTTTATTAATAGAAAATGTTGCAAAACCATTTTTATTAATAATTTTACGAAAAAATAGTTTTTGCGCATTTTTTAATAAAAAATGTTGCAAAAATGTTAAAACTGAACCAATAATTGGTTTTAGCAAAAACTGTGCCCTAGAAGTAGATGAGCACAAAAATTTGGCTCACTTTTATTGGGTATTAATAATATGGGATTGGTTCCAGTCTGGACTGGTTCTTAGATTTCAGACCGAATACCATAAAGACCAGTCCCAAGATTGATGTAAGACTAGTCTTTGCTAGGACCGATCTAACCCTACCAATAAGCATGACAGCAAGCATAGCAGCAGCCATGATAGCAAGAAAGAAAGCAAGTATAGGAAAACTCAGAGTTCTCAAACGTAAGTAGAAAAAGGTGGAAGTTAGATTATATGGTAAGAGTTAAATTATACCAAAACAGATACATTTAGCTTAAAGAAGTATATTTAGATTATACCAAAACAGATACACTTAGTTTAAAGAAGTATATTTAGATTATACTAAAACAGATATACTTAGTTTAAAGAAGAATAATCAAGAGGAAAATATATATATAAAATGAAAGCCAGATGTAAAAAAGAAAAGCAAAAAAGGCAATAATATTAGGTTTTAAACTAACACAACTAGAACACAGAATGACATCTTCAATTTAACCATACTTCTTTAATCTAAGTCTATAACCTAAATATACCAGTATGTAAACTAACCATATTTCTTTAATCTAAGTCTATAACCTAAGTATACCAGTATATGATCTAACCATATCTCTATAACCTAAGTATACCAGTATGTGATCTAACCATACCTCTATAACCTAAGTATACCAGTATATGATCTAATCATACCTCTATAACCTAGGTTAACTGGTTTAATATAATTATATTAAACTAGTATTATCTTTATTATTGTTAAACCAAATAGCCTTATATATAGTACCAAATCCCCTTTATCAAGATATTCAACATTTTAAGTTTATCATAAGAAATTAATCTTAAATTTTTTTCAAAAATAAAATTATCCATAATTGTATTTTCACTTTTTCCAAATCTAAATAATTAGAATATTATTAAAGTTTATATTAAAAATTACACTAAAATTTAAAATCAAGATTAACACTTACTTTGAAGTTTAAATAGAAATTTAATATAATAGTTTTTGTATAAATATATATAATAATAACTTATATTTCACAACTTACCAACTAAAGTAACAAGAAATTTTATATGAAAGGATTCAATTAACAATAAATATTTATAAAGTATATAACAATAGTAATAACAAATAACTTACAAGCTTTATTATTAAATAAATAATTTAGTTAGTTTAAATTATATGTAAAAATTATACAAATAAGTAATAATAGAATTAAATAAACAACTATAACTTACATTCCATTTAAGTAAAGAATTTAGTTAGTTTAAATTATATGTATAAACTATATAAACAAGTAACAATAGAATTAAATCAATAACTTACTCCTTATATTAATAAATAATTTTTTAAATAAAGAATTTAGTTAGTTTAAATAAGTAATGATAAAATTAAATAAATAACTTACAAGCTATATTATTTAAATAATTTATAAAATAAAGAATTTAGTTGGTTCAAAATTATATACAAATATTATATAAATAAGTAATAATAGAATTAAATAAATAACTTACTCTCTAAATTATAAATAATTTTTAATAAAAAATTATTTTAGTTTAAATTGTATGTAGATATATAAATTTAATAGAATTAAATAAATAACTTACTTCCTATATTATTAAATATTTTTTTTAAATAAAGAATTTAATTAATTTAAATGAAAATTTCTTAATGTTGCCCTAAATATCAAGATAATCACATGATCAGAAGAATAATTACCCGGAGGATGAATAATATACCGAATGGAACATGGATAAACATTCAGCTGATGGAAGAATATTTAACTGAAATAATTAGAAAATATATTAGGGGGCTTACACATATCATGTAATTATAGATCACTATATAACCGACCCCCCCTCCCCCTATTGTGAGATTATGATATCACGTGATCATATTACCATCAACAATATTATATAATATAATAGCAACTGTCACACAGGTATCAATTCATATTGTTAAGAATACATTGTATTCGAAACTTTTTCCCATTGACCCAATTTTAATGATATTGGTTTTCTTTTTCTTTTCTCACCTTTTAAATTATAAAACAGTCTTTCTTGACTATTTTACGAGTATGATGAATACAATATTTAAGTTAAAAAAAAAAACTTTACACATGTTTATAGTAAATCAGATCAAATTAAAAAATTACATCATTTCTG
>QZLH01000715.1:34867-45973 GCA_003833135.1 Oehlia diaphana
CGGCAGGATTTTTAATATGATTTAATATAGTTTCGGCATTTTCCGTATAGGTTTCGGCAGTTATTAAGAAGGTTTCGGCAAGCAACCTTAATTACGCCCATCTTGAGTAACTAAACTAAATATAACTATGCTAAATATAATTAAACTAAATATAATTAACTATAAATAACTAAACTATAAATAAATAATTATAAATAAATATTGTGTAACTATTTCGGTTAAATATTCTCCCATCGGTTAAATGTTTATCCATACTCCATTTGATCCTTTATTCATCCAATCACATGATTATCCTGATTCTAAGGGTTACACCGGTGACAATGTACACTAGTGTTTGAAACACATATCACGTGATACTACAAAAAAATTTTATATAAAAATTTCTAATAAATAAATCTTTAAAAAAAATGTATATTAGATGTATTTTGGTCTGTTCTGCAAGTTTACTTAATACATCATAGATGGTTTTAAATGTTATTTTTGAGTTATTTAACAATTTTTTTTTTGCTTTTTTTTTGTTAAATTTTAACATTAAATGATCAGCATAAAAATTTACTTTTTTGGAAATTGTGTTCAAACACATAGTGTACAAATAGAAATTGTCAATTTAAATTATGTAAATATTATATAAACAAGTAATAATAGAATTAAAAAATTAACTTATAAGTATTAGCAATGATTTGTCCTTACCATTTTGATCCTTCTCAGTAGGTATAACAGAGAATTCATCTGAGATGGTGACTGTATTTGTACATTCACCAATAGTTATAGGAATTTCATTGATAGTGCCAAGAGTTTTAGTTGATTCAGCTATACTATTAAGTGTATGTATATTCTTTTGATCTATTTTGAGACCTAGATACTTAGCTACATTCTCAAAGATTACTGAGGATAACTTACGATCTATTAAATAAAGAATTTAGTTTAAATTATATACAAATAAGTAATAATAGAATTAGAATATAACTAATTTATACTTGGGGTGATTTTAATTATTTTCACCTAGGGTGATTTAACCTGATAATTTATCTGGTGATATCACCTTATTATTAAATTTTTACATACGCTGATCATTTCTTAATGTTTATTTTTTTTAAACATAATCGGATAATCTTTTTTTTCTTTAGGTTCTTTCTCCTTTGCGTGGCACTCAAAGTACGTTTTCTTTCTTTTTATTTCATTTTTGCTTCTTGCATTTTGTTTCCTACTAACTTTATTTTATTTTTTAGGTCTTTTGGCTCTTTCAGTTTTGCAATTCAGGTATGTTTAGCATTACATGGCCGTTTCTTCTTATTTTTTATTTCATTCTTATATTTCATTTCTTACATTTTGTATTTCGTTCTTTTTAAGTCTCAGTCCTTCTCTGCAACTACTAAGGTATGATTTTATTTTTTGTTTTGGTTAATATTACATGTAATTTCTGTTCTCTACTAACTTTATTCCTTCTTTTATTTTATGGGTTTGGTTTTTACTTGGTCCCCTGTTTATCTCATTTTCGTCCCTTCTCCATTTTTTTTGCTCTCTTTTCATCTCTTTATTTCTTTGCTCTTTTTATTCTTCCCTTCCTTCATTTTTCCATTGTTTTTATTTCTTTTCGTTCCTTTCATTTTTTATCGTTCCCACTTTTTTTTTGTTTTTTTTGTTTCCACTTTGTTTTTTCTGTTCCTTTCTTTTTTTTTCGTTCCCATTTATCTTTCTCATTCCTTTACACTACCTTCATTCCTTTCATTTTTATTTCATTCCCACTTCATCCTTTTCGTTCTTTTACACTACCTTTGTTATTTTCATTTTTTATTTCCCATTTGCTCCATCTCGTCTCCCCTTCATTCTTTCCATTTTTTTTCATTCCCACTTGATCTTTTTCGTTCCTTTTGTTTCTTTTACTCTCTTTTACTTCATTTCGTTCCTCCTTCACTCCTTCTTCATTTCTTTCATTCCTTTTCCCTCTCCCTATTTTTTTCATTCACCCTCATCCTTTTTTTCCTTTTTCATTCACATATTCTCATTGTAACTCATCTTTTATCATTTCAATCAATAAATCATATAATCTATTAAAAATTAATAAATTGATATAAACTTTAGTGCGAAAAAATTTTTAAGCATTAAAAAAATTTGGCCAATCAAAAATTTTAAAAAATTTACAGGTGATCTATATGCAAATTACGAAGTAAGAAATATTAAAATTTACACCAATCAAATTTAATAAATTTAATAAATTACTTGTGAGTGAAATCACCTGGGTGAAATCACCTTTAGGTGATTTCACCCGAGTGCAAATTAGCAACATTCATAGAATTAAATAAATAACTTGTAACTTACTGACTATAAGAAATTACAAAATAATTTTTTAAATAAAATATTTAGTTAGTTTAAATTATATGTAAATAAATAATAATAGAATTAAATTAATAACTCATAACTTACCAACTAAAGAAATTACAAAATAAATAACAAATTCAGTTAGTTTAGTTTAAATATACGTAAATATCGTATAAATAGGATTAAATAGTAGATAACTTATAACTAACTAACTAATTAAAAATTAAAAAGATGGATTTAAATTGGATTGTCCAGCATCATGTGCCTGTGCCCTGTGCTACAGATTCATATATAGGATTCAGAGTGGTGCATCATAACCCATTGATTAGCTTAATTGAGCAGCCCTAATCCCAATACAATTTTGAATTAGGCTGCATAAATGATTGGCATAGAACAGATTTATAGCAACGAAATGAAACTAAACCAATAAAAAATTTGTTAAGTTATAAAAATAATTTAATCATAACAATGAAATTCTTCATATGAGAAATCATTTAGAAATCATCATTTTTTTATTTTAAAAAAAAATTTCAGTTTTTTGAATTTTCCCATATGATAAATTTTCTTTTTTTTTTAAAAAAAAAAAAAAGTTTTTTTGGATTTTCCCGTATGACAAAAAAAGATCCTTTTCTTTCAAAAAAATCCACTTTTTCTTTTAAAAAAAATTTTACATTTAATTTTAATTTCTAATGCTTGTATAGCTTTCAAAGTTTTAGATACCAGAATTTTACTAGGGGGAATTGAAAATTTCTGATAACAGTATTTAATAACTATGCAAAAAAGCAAAAAAAAACCAAAAAAAAAAAGTAGTTTCCAGTGGTATCCTTGGTTTGTCTTCAGATGCATAAAAATTTGTTAAGTAAGGAATACATTTCTTTTAATCAAATGGTTTCTAATGGTTTGATTTTTCATTTTTTTAGATGACTAAATAAGGAATAATTCATACACGAACAAAGTTGGGGTGAGTATTTTTCTTTGAAAAATTTTTAACAAAACATTTACTAATATTACATCTCTTCCTTTTTTTTTATACAGTTTATTTGTGATTCTGGATGTGTGAAATTTTGGTAGGTTCTTTTAAAATGCTTCTTTTAATATAATATTAGATAATAAGATATTTACTATGTTTATTTTTGCATTCTGTAGGTGGCTCTTTGAGTAGTGTTTTCATTAATTTTCTTATTTCTTAATGAAATGAAACAGTAACTAACATTTCATATTTTACATTTTGTAGTTTAGACAGTTTTGTGAACCTTGAACAGATGTAGATTTTGGTAAATAAAATTTTTCTAACATTATTTCTTAAACAAAACATTATTGATGTTTCATTTTTTTTGTAGCAACAATGCTTTTCTCTTTTTAGGTTTTGGCAGTACCTTTCATAGTGAAGGTTAGTTTGTATTATATTTAAAAAATTCTTTTTCGTAATTACTAATTATTTTTTCTTTTCTTTTTTTTAAAGTTTGGTACCTTTTTTTAGGTTTAGTGATTCTTTTAAATGTATTTTAAGTTTGCTGGCTCTCTTGTGGAAATGGGTTAGTGTTAGTTTTTTTTGTTTCTATGTTTCTTTTTATTTTGTTATTAACTTCATTCTTAGTTTACTTTTTTATTAGTTTCAGCAGTTCTTTTGTGAAAATGAGGTAGATTTACGATTTTTTATCATTTATTATTATTTTTCATCTTACTAATCTCTTTTTTTTAGATTTCATCTTCATTTCAACATTCAAATGTATGAAAATCAGAAAAATCATCACTTTTCTATAGTTTCGCAACAGGTATTTGAAATTTAATGTATTTCTACACATTGATCACCATTAGTATTGACGTATTGTTCTGCAATGCTGCAATGCAGCATGATTTAACATTGATCAGCATATGATGCTCCTGATGAACTACTATAACTATAATTATAACTATTATAATAAAAAAATGTATTACAAAATATATAAATTTTATTTATATTTTTTATTATTTTATTTGTCAATGTAAAATGTAAAATCACTTGCCACACACAGCCTATATATTGTAAATTAGCCCATGTGGAACACGGGCATCAGGCTAGTAATATAATAAAAAAAATACATGTCGATCTTCTAACGTTTAGATTAACCTGTATAAATAATCTTTGAATTGTGTATCGCATGATTCAGTGCCTAATTTAAACTTAAAAGTTAAGGCCATTTATTTGATCAGCAAGCATAGGTTGGTATGTCAAATCTATATATTAAAACGAAAATTGACTAAGTAAGTAAATAGTAAAATTACTATTTTAAGTCAATTTACGTTACTTTCCCTTATATAAAGGTCATCTGAGTTTTTTTTCAAATATGTCATATAATGCACAATATATAAAGTAAATTTATTAATCAGCTGATGGCTGATTTTTTAACTTAGCTAATTTTTTGATTGGTTAAACAATATTTTATTGTGAAGATATTTTTAAAAAATTTTTTTGCAAACATATTTATTCAAAATAACCTTATTTAATGAAATTTTATTTGCAAATATAAAATTTAAGTCCCACATTTTCGATTTTAAAGAAAAAAATCACTGTATTTATTTTTAATGGTGATACAAATAAAAAAACAATAACAATAAATAAAAAAGATAAGTAAATTACAATGATCAAGAAGAAAGATGCTAATAAAAAAAATGAAATAACAATAAAGTAATAGAAAATAATAGAAGAAGAAAGGGAGTAAAAAAGAGTAATAAAAAGTGATAGGAAACAAAAAGGAAAAATGGGGCATGATGGATAATGAAAAAGAGTGATGGGAGATGAAAGAAGTGATGGGAATATGATGGAAAAATGAAGAGGAGTGATGGGAAATGAAAAGGAATGATGGGAGACAAAGAGGAGTGATGGGAGACAAAAAGGAATGATGGAAAATGAAAAGATGTAATAGAAAATAATGGAAGATGAATAATGAAAAGTAATATGAGATGAAAAGTGGCAACAGTCGGTCATAGTCAGTCATTGGTCAGTTATAACCAGTCAAGAACTGGTCTGACTGACTATTTAACCGATCCTGAAAACATTTGCGAAACATTTTTTTTTATGAAATACTTAATAAAAAATGTTTTCGCAATGTTTCTATTAAAATAATTAAAAAATATTTGTGAAACATTTTTTTATTAAATTTTATATTAAAAAACATTTCGCAAATGTTTTCAGGATCGGTTAAATGGTTGGTCAAATGGTCAGTTAAACAGTCGGTCAAATGGTCGGTCAGAGGTCTTTGACTGACTGATATCGGTCACGGTCATAACTGGTCATAACCAGTTAATGACCGTGACCGTTGCCATCCTTAGACTTTACTTTGAATCAATATTAATTTCATAGAATTAATAATTTAAACAAATTTATAATATTTCTAATTGTATTAAATGTTTATATTATACATATAATTATTACCTTTATGATTACTGAGAGCCATTACTATATAATTATACAAAATTCTCTATAACTAAGATAATAAAATTTTATTATTATAATTATTAAACGCTTTTATCAGTTTGGTATTAATGGTATATATGGTATACAAATACAAGCATCACATGAATGACAAACAAGTTTTGCACATTCGTGTCAATCATTAAGGCTCATTGTTACACAGCAAAAATCATAAACAAAGAAATATTTCTTAATACATAATATATACCTAGAGTGGCAAAGATTTGAATATCACTTTGATTTTTTTGTTAAAACAAACTTGGAAATGACCAGTTACATAAATGGTAATCATGCAGAGTAATCCTTTACATCATTATATCTGATATTTATTTTATTTCTTAAAGAGTAGTATACTTTGTCTATTACAAATAAAAGTAGATGGTATATTACATACGAAATAACTAATATATGTGTATAGATCTCAGCATGTCATCCCATGCAGGACCTCACTCTTTGGTAGAGATTTAGAGTGACCAACTAGGGCCACCCTTCATTATATCTGATATGAGGAAATTAAAGAAAATGATTTGGTGAACAATTCTGTCACGTGTGTAAAGTATAGACATACGAGAATTTATGAATCAAGAGAAATTATAGTTAACCAAAAGTTCTTTTGAGTAGTATCTAAATCTAATGATAGTATATAAAAATGGATTTAATACCAGCTAAATAATTTATTAATATAATAATTTTGTAATATATTAATAAATTATAACTAATGACATTAGATAATACTGTTAAATGTCAGTTCTTATATGCTTAAAAATAAGCGGTATATTTGATGTAAGCAGAAGGATCAATAGGGTCGGAAATTAACAGGATCGGTGTCAATCTTATACTAATTTAATTAATTCAATGTAAATCTAACACAAATCCAATCAAATGTGAATATGGTATAGCTCTCCAAATAGCCTATACGCTCATACACAAGTAAAGAATTGAAACTAAACTAAATATAAACAATGAATACAATAAAGTGTATAAGAAGTGACAATAAGATGTATATAAGGATGGTCATCGGTCCTACCAGTTCTACTCGGTCCTGGACCGGTCGGTCCCAAGACTTGTAGGACCAGACCGCGGACTTGCATTTTTTTGTGGTGCAGTAGGACCGGTCCCAAGGACCGACCAGTCCTCATACCGGTCTTCATATAATAAATGATTTTTATATTAAATAAATCTATTAATCTGATTAAGGTCTTTATAAAATAACATAAAGACTGACCAATTCCTAACTAATTAATAATGACAATCACTTCTCCCTACTTGTAGAGTTGCCTGTCAAACGCAAACTCCGAAAAAGTGTTTAAGCAGAATATCTCGTCATCCAGTGATCATAAAAGGATGAAACCACCACCATTTGAATTGTCTCAATGAGACGCGTCGAATGGTGTCTAAATCATATTTCTAGAATTGATAGATAGCCGGCAATTAATGAATTTATTATAAATTAGTTTTGCCGATGTAATTTTTTTCTATCAATTCTAAAATCATGATTTTACTGTCATTTGACACGTCTCATTGAGATGATTCGAATGGTGGTAGTTATATCTTTTTATAATCACTGGATGACAAGATATTACATTTTAAAGTTTTTTTGTCTCAAACCTTTAAATTTTCGAAACTATAGTTTTGAAAGACTTCATAAAAAACTAAAACGCAATATCATGATTACAAAAAAATATTTTTGCATAAATATAACTAGAATTAAACCAAAATTGATTTTCTAATAAAGTTCAGGGAAAAAATTTTTTTTATTTGCAAAAAAAAAAGAAAATAGACCAATCAGTCTTAAAAAGACTGTGGTTTTTAAAAAGACCGACGGTCTTATTATATGTGATACAGGACCGAAAGACTGCAGTTTTACACTAAGATGGACCAGTCCATCTTTTTATGGTGTAGGACCGTAGGACCATGGTCTTTTAGGACCGATGACCATCTTTAAATGTATAAGTTAAATAAACTTTATTATTGATTTTTAAAGGGTTCTAAGAACTGTTCATTACCTTTTTTTTTTTAACTGCTACTTTTTCAATGTGCATTTACACTGCCTTTAAATAACAAATTTTTCATATATAAAAACAAATGCTATATATGTTATATATCCTATATATGCTATATATTATATATATACTATATGTTCTATATATGCTATTTATACTACATATTCTATATATGCTATTTATACTACATATTATATATATACTATATATTTTATATATCGGACATATGCAACATATTGAACATATTCGACATTTGCTACATTGATCATCATCATGGGTCCAGTTATATCACGTGATTGCTGCACGACATTTTACTGCATAACAATACTCTCACAGATTTTGAATACGGCAATGAATTTTGCCTAAATCAACAATGATTATATTTTAAATTTTTTAAAATACGGGAAGTAAATCTACCAAGTTATTCTAATGTCCTAAACCCTTAAAATTTTTATGACTTTATTTCATGTTAAAAACTTTTAGAAAATGTCCCAATAATAACTAGTATATTTAAAATGCAAACAACACAAAATTATAATCTATATCATATACTCATTAGAACCTTAAAAGCCTTTTTATTATTCATTTTTTTGTTTTTATTTAATTAACGTATTTTTTTTAAAGTAAAAGTTCCTTTCTTTTTATTGGTCGACATAAGAGGAACAAATGTCAAACCTCCTATAATAAAATTATAAAATCCTTTAGTTCAGATTTGTGGTCATCTCATATCTTATTTTATATTGAAATAAATATATATAAAGTTTATTATCTAAGTCTTACTAAAAATACAAGAAAAGCAGGATATAAAATTCAATTGCTGTATTGTTCAAAAATAAGTAATTGCTGAATATTCATTATGAAATTTTGACCATATATTAATAAATGTAATTATATTTACAATGAAGGAACATTAGCAAAGATTTAATGCAGTTTGATAAAATACATGTTATAAATATTGAACAAATATTTTGTACCCAGAAATAAGTAATTCCATAATAAAAACAGTTTGCTTATTTTCGGGCAAATATAGTATATAATAATAATTGAAAATAATTATACTTCAATATAATGTATAATTAAAACAAATAAGCTATTTCAATGCATCAGAGCTTAGATAGAATATTTTAGACTGCCAAATTAATTTTTAAAATTAAGCAAATCGGAAGGGTGACGATTAACTTTTTTTTTAATCACAAATCATAGTAATAATATTTATATTAACTCTACATTTTATATGGTAACAAAATCATATTTCATTATATCAAACTTCAAGCATATCAAGATCATATAATAATTAAATTTCTGTTAAATCATTAATAAGGGGACTGCCAGAAATTATCACGATATTTATTTATATTATAAATGTATATAATATATGAATATATAGTTAAAAGTAATATTAGTAGATATTATGCAAGTACTTAATATAATGTAAAATTTAAATTTGATTTTATAATTTATTTTACCATGCGGTGATCTGATATTATTCATGCATTATAAATGGAATCACGTGAAAACCTTTCAAAACCTATAAAAGTCAAGTAAAAAAAGAAAATAATATTGTTTCAAAACAAAGCATTACAGATGTTACAAATATTTAGTCATACGTATCGGCTAGTCCCTAAAATCTTGGGGTATATTTTTATTGATCGATTAAATAGACTGTTATGTGGTACATATCAATTGACTTCAATAGCAACCAATAAGAAAGGTTTAACATGATCTACCATAATGGGACATAGGTTAGACATGATCTACAATGTGGTAATTATTTTATAGAGTGCTTTTTAATTAATGGTTGAAAGATAACTTGTAATCGATACAAAGATCTGCAACTCCAACAAATAAAGATCTTCAAAAAAAATTCTTGTTTTGCATTTTTCTTTGTATTGATAGTCAAACGAAAGTATTTTTCATCTATGAATTTCAAATGAATACTGTTTATGTATTAGAGTGCATAATAACAAATATTATATCAGAAAAACTACCAGAAGTATTAATATTAAAGTGCATCGCAATGGTTCTGGTTCAGAATGGACATACCAATATCGTCCAATAAGAATTGTTGAGTCTGAAAAAACTCTTAATTTACATTTAGAACTGAATAAAACCCTTGATTATATGAATGAATATGGCATCGATAATGTAAGAGGTAGTTGTTATTTGAGTGTGAATTATTCATAGACAGAAAAACAGATATTCGTCAATTACTTTCTTCTAGAAATGATTCTTGTTACAACCATGGTATGACTGGTCATTTTGCTAAATATTGTGGTTATTTTTACAATAAAAATAACCATAATTCATATGGGAGTTTTAAACGTGGTAGTCCCAGTCATTTTACTAATGAGTGTGATAATTATTTGATGAAAATGACATTGAAAATAATGAGAATAATAGTTATTATGGTGAAAGTGATGATAATTCTTATATATGTTTTAAATGTGGCAGTTCTAGTCATTATGCTAATGTTTGTGACGATTCTGATGAAAATGATGATGAAAATGATGATGATAATCCTTATAGATGTTTTAGGTGTGGCAGTTTGAGTCATTTTAATAATTATCGCAATGATTATTCTGATTAAAATGACTCTTATGATGAGAATGGTGGAGAAGGTGATGATGGTAATTCTTATAGAAGTGAAAGTGATGATTGTAATTCTTATAGATATTTTAAATATGGCAATTTAAATCATTTTGCTAATGATTGTGATGATGAGTCTGATATAGAGATGCAGTTTGAACTCGATCACATCGGGATGAGCCATATCACAACTGAGTTATAACTAGTTATACAGTAACTCTTACTTTAAGATACGACATATTGGAACCGATAAATGCGCCGTAACTGGTAAATATGCCGTAACTGGTATATGTGCCATAAATAGGCACTTTAACTTATATATGTCAGATATGTAATATCTATTAAAATTTAAATTTGTCTTAAAAACATATATTATAAAGCATAAATAAAGTATGTAAATATCATATTTTTATATCATTTTAATTATTCATTCTTCTTCTCCTTCATTACTATTAAAATTATTATTCCTTTTTTTTTTTTTAACTGTAACGCATCTTTATTAAGGTATAAATAT
This sequence comes from Oehlia diaphana, assembly GCA_003833135.1. NCBI lineage: Eukaryota > Fungi > Glomeromycota > Glomeromycetes > Glomerales > Glomeraceae > Oehlia > Oehlia diaphana. The sequence continues at coordinate 45,744 of QZLH01000715.1, forward strand.
GATCATTGATCATATGACCGAAAATCAATAGATACTTAGAGCTACGCATGCAAATCATGATGTAACCCTATAACAGAGTTGATCTAACTAATAAAAATGCAAAACAAAATATAAAATAAAATAAATACTTATCCTAAACCTAAACTAAACTGCTATTTTTGACCTAACTAATTTATATTTCTTCCATAAATCTGTAGAGAGAAAAATCTATAATAGAATAACATCCGAAT
>QZLH01000716.1:13550-46460 GCA_003833135.1 Oehlia diaphana
ACTTCTTATTTTGTGATTGGCAAACTAATAATCTTTTTTAGTCCATATATATATAGTTTTTTTTTAATTTTTTTTTTTTAAATAGTAACGCGTTTATTATTAATTGATAACAATCATACAATAGATTACAATTTTATATAAACACCTAGCATATACTAAATCCAAGGATCTCAATCTTATATTTGTTTATTTGATAGTTATTTTTTATATAGGTTTTGTAATAAATACATCGAGGAGTAGTAAATTCGGTAAATCGGTATCAGTAATCGGTAATTACCGGCCGGTTTCGGTTATACAGTTTACCGATATTGAAAATTCGGTAAATTACCGATTACCGATACTGAAATTCAGTTTCAGTTTCGGTATGACTCAAACTGAAACTGAACCGTACTGATCGGAACCCTAAACTCTAAAAGAAAAAAAAATAGTAGTATGGATAGATTGTCATTAGAGACTAAGTAAATAAATGTAAACAAGAATTTTTTGTTCTAGGAAATACCAAAGGCTTTCAATAGCAATATTTTATGAATTATAAACACTCTTTAAAGGGGTTGGAGGAATTTTGATTTTATTAGGATTCACTGTTCAAGGTCGATTACGCTTTCAAGGAGATTCAGATTTTGGAAGGTTTTTTCCCCTCTATTTTTTTTTTTGGACTATTGGATTTCTATATAACGTTCAGAGCTGCCTTTTTTTATGGCCAAGCGCAGAGTTATTCCTATTAAGCAATTTGTTCAAAAGTAAAGTAAATTGATAAGAAAAAGAGATGATTAAAAAATTAAGAATTTCCGGTAAAAGAAAAAGTTTTTTTTTTTAAGAAAAAATCGAATCGTTTGTTAAACGTTTCTTTAATTATTAAGAAATTTATAAAAGGAAGAATTAGGGAAGAGAAAGGATGAGGGATAAGGAAAGGCATAGGACAAGGGAAAGTACGGAAAAGTTTCGAAATTTTTAAAAGGGGGAAAAGTTTCGATAGTTTATTTTAATATTAATCACGTGATGTACGTAATGAGTTAAATATCGAAAGGTTTCAAAATATGCAATAAGCCATAAATATATACATTTCAAACTGAATACTATGTAAGCATTGCAAAATATAATAAATTAAGAAATACATATAAACGTAACAGTCATAATTTTGCTATATTTTTTGCATATACTGTATCTATAGTATATAAATGTCATCTATCAGTGATGTGGTTGACATATTTTATAATCAGAGATTCAGCAAAGAAATGGACCGGCTATTATTTATAAAATCGCAATAATTAAGATAATTGACCATAATTTATAATCATATTTACCATTGTCAAAAAAAATCTCTCTGCATACTCTTAGTAAGTCATAATGCTAATAAATAATAATTAATGAAGAAATAAATGTAAGAATAAGTATATTTTCAAGCGAAGGAAATCTTATTTCATACCTTATTAGATAAATTTAATGAGAAGAACCAAGATAATGCTCCTACTATATATTACCGTATGTGTCTACACGATCATTAAAGATATGTAACTAGTATTTATAATGCTTTTAATATTTTTAGTCTTAAGTGAAAACTTACGTTATTTATCGAAATCTAAATAACAGGAAAAAATTATTATCATTAGAGTCGCATCAAATTAACATTATAGTGATCAGCGAACAATAAATACCTGGTTGCGTTGTTTGATATATTGTGACTATATCATAAATAATTTTTTATATTAAAATATAAAGTAATATTTTTTTATTTTTATAATGTTGATGTTGAAAATGCGGCCACAATGCTTAGTTAATTTGACACAGGTTTAATCAACTAATTTTTCTGGAAAAGTCACTGGAAAGACATAAATGATTATTTATTTACTAATGAATGAAATTCGTCCCCAATAATTTTACGCCATTTAAATCAGAATACATATCTGATTATATATATATAGACGGTATTAAATGTGACCACAATGGATTCTTATTGCGGTAAATACAAAATTGTATAAATCATTAAACGCTTAATGTGATATTAAAAGAAAGCGCTTCATATTATTAACAAATAAATATTGTTTTTTTCGTAATTTGTATATTATTACTTAGCCTTTTTTTGAAATAAAAATGCATTAAGCATTTTAATTTCCGTTGTCACTCTACAATTTCTTAGTTCTGATAATATGTTACTCAAACGAGTAATAACCTAAAAAGTAAAATAATACGATACTTGAAACGTGTAACATTTTCCGTTATTAAATATAGTAAACATTGATCGTTCTATTATTATAATTATGAAGAACAAAAAAGTCGAGAAATAGAAATATTTAATATATGTGAGGGATATTAACAGAATGTATTTTTAGTGAATAAATCCAAAAAAAAAGATGTCAAATAATTTAAAAATAAAACTAAATTGAATTCAAACTCGAGAACTATTCGATATTGATTTTATTAAATTTATTTTTTTATTAAAAAGTTCTAAAATTAGTTCTTTTATTATTGCAGTATCATAATTACAAAAACTCGCTTGATCCAATTCTCATTTAGGCGTTTCGTATCCGTTTGAAACGTGCGGTAATATTTTATGATTGGTTTTGATAATATATTGTTACTTATGATTTTTCGAATGTTTATAATTAATCAGTTCACCAGATATGTACTTACCAACATTTTTGATAATATTTTATCCTTATATTTTAATTTTTTTTCGATCGTGGAGTTAATCGGAATTGAAAATATTGTGACTCCGATAGATGACGGTAACGAACGATAGATTCTTTGTTTTATTTTCAAATAATAAAAATATTTAGGAGCAATGAACGATCGAATACAACAAGTATAACAAAAGAATACTGATAATAAATATATACTGTAAATAAAATAACTTTAAAAAAAGCTAGTATTATTACATTTATTAATATACAATATGATCAATTTTGAATCAACTTCAGTATTGGTTATTTTGTTATATTGTGATTTATAATTTTAAATTATCAAATGTAAAATCTACAAAACAAATTTCATTTTATAGTTATTAATTTTTTCTTTGGTTCATAAATATAAATAATGTTGTTTTTATATGAGTTCAAAGATGGTATATCTTCAGTAAATATAATATGGCTACGACCAATAATAGTCTCCCTTCCTATCACACAAAAACTTTTTCTCTTACAATTTCCGAAATATAAATATGAAATTGTTGTTTTATTTCTCAATTGTTGATAACAATCATTAAGTGAATGGTAAATTTTTCATTCCTCTAAAGAAGGCTATGTACAGTACTGTATTGACGATTATTCTCTATTGGTTAATACTGTAAATCTTGATATTTGAACACTATACTTTAAAAGCGACAAATTTTGCTTAAATTTTGTTGTAATATGTGAACATTTGTTTCAACTAAAAAATACCAATTATTAATACTGTAATAAGCCTAACTTGGTAATTACCAAGAAATTCATTTTAAAATTACAAAATTACGGTTACTTAAAGTATAAAAAGAGAAGATTAAAATATAAATAAATTTAAAAATTATTTGTATTAAAGTAATGATGACTTTACATTTATAATCAAGTAATGTTATTAGGTTTTTGACTCTTTGTATTGTTACGCGTATTAAATTTATGAGCATAATATTCATTTAATTTATTTAATTTATCCGCGCAAATCAACTTTTTTTTTTCGTATATTCTTTTTTGATAATTTAAAACTTTTCCGTTATAATTTATTATAGGATGAGCAAGGTTCATCTTTCTGTTCATTTTGATCACTTCATCAGGAGTTGTATTTTTTGTAGAGTCTATAATGTAAATTTAATTATATAAATTTTTATAATCTGTAATACATATAAATAATTTTTTTATTTTTTATATAATTGTCAGGTAGTTTCTTGTTAATCAAAAAATACGACATAAATCATGTCTACTATTTCAGATGCACTAAAAGACTTTCTAACACACATAGTTGGTAGACAATATCTCCACATCTGAGATTGAGATGTTAACGTTAATAAATGGTATAAGTAGGAACCATGAAAAAAAAAATTACGATTACCCATGCTAAAATTTAAAACATGCTAAAATTTAAAATTTGGTAAATCATGTTAGAAAATTGAACAAACTACTGTATAGTATAGTACGTAAATTAACATGTACAATCTAACGAACTAATTTAATAACTTATTTCACTAATTTGACCGGAGGAACGATATATTTAAACTAGAAGAGTTTGAAAGGGTATACGCGAAGATATTTTAAAAAAAGTTAATATCGCATCACGTGAAGTAGCCTAGATTACTCTTTTCCTTAGATGATATTTCTGCTAAATTTGAAATCACGTTCGTTCGAGAAATATCTTGCATTTCCTTGTTAAAATTCTCTTTTTTGTTATAAGTATCCAAGAGACGTAGATCTTGAAATATTTGCGTTAAGAAAATATTAGGGCTTGAGTGAAACCGGTTTTTCCGCAGTTTGAATATACAGTAGGTACCAACTATTTCAAAGTTCTTTTTTATTATGATACAGTATTTAAATTACTGTTCGAATCAAAATGTTTATTTAATGTCTTTTTAAAAATAATTAAATAAGTTCAAACTGTGATGTTGTCCCATCTGTTTTGCGGTCTAAACCACCGTTTACGATCCTAGTATATTTTCATTGTATTTTAAAATATAACAGATACTGTATAACAGTCATAATATAATATTACTACCATTGTTTTTATAGAAGAGTTTCGGCTGAATATTACTTTTAGACGCTGTACGTCGTAAAAGATATTAATATGATATACTTTTGTAAAGAAAAGAAATGTATATTATAACAAGTCACAATGAAGAATTTTAATTAATATGAAAATGTCATAATACACTTGACTATCCTGTTAATTTCCGAAAAATAAAATGAGGCTTTGACACTTTTTTTACCGAAATTAGTCAACTGCATGGCCACAGTAATAATTATATTCTTTAATCACATGACATTCTCCACAGCCGTGGCGAAGTAGTGTTTTTTTTAAAGCCGCATTATTCAATTTGTAAATCCTTTCTTGAATCGGATCCCTTTCTTTTTCTTTCGTGAATTCTGTTTTTTTTCCCTTTACTATGGCAAAAGAAATAAATGCGGATTATGTTTATATATTTAGTGAAAATGATGTAATAAAACCAAGTTCTTCAAAATCTTGGTCAACATTATACACTTCTGTAATTGATTTAGGTGGTGATTCAACATCTCCTCCTTCAGAAACTGCTACAAGTTTATCAACATCAACACCAACAACTCGTCAATCAAATTATGAAGATGCTTTACGCATATCTCAATCTGCTAGTTTATCTATCGTTAATCCTATTGCAAGATCTGCTAATATAAATAGACAATTAGAAGAAGTTTATGTACATGATGAAAGAAGGGGCAAATCACCTATTGCTTCTCCTCGTTTATTAGCCACTAAAACTAAAGGTTATAATGGAACAGCTGATTCTTCTAAGGAAAAAAATGATATTAAGGATGATATATTTACAGATAATAAATTTAAATTAGAAAAAACTGACTTTGGTGTAATTAGTAAAGATCCCAGATTAAATAAAGATCCAAAAATATTATATGATTTCTTTTTGTCAAATAATGATAAATCTGAAATGGCTATAACAATTCATGGTAAATTTTCTATGAAATTTATGACACGAAACCTCGTATATATATTATGTTAAATAACTCGTTTACTCCCTTTTTTTGAAATTCTTTTTTTTAGGATATCGTACCGAAGAAAAAGATGGGACTACCCATGTAATAAGTGGAAGTCATGGTTATGAATATGAGAAAAGAGATGTTAATACCGTAGAAATAACAGATTTTATTTTTAAAATAGATTTATCTGATCATATTTTATCACAAGGTGAAATTTCTACAATTCCTCCAAAAGATGATGATGATTATGATATTAAAGATAGTAAAGATATTATGCAAGTATTAGAAGAATATTGTAACAGTGGCGTCGGATTTAAAGAAATTGAAATGATAAAGGTGAGATACATGAAAATATAAAAAGTCTTTGTAAGATTTTTCGTTTGTAACATTAACATTTCGTTTTGTTCGTTTATAGGTTATAATTTGGGATTATGAACCATTATCTAGAGTGATCGCAACAATAATCAGGCAACAACATTATTATAATAATATAAAAATTTCTTATCCGTTACGTAATAACAAAGTTAAAGTACAATCAACTTCAACATTATATAATTTCACAAAAAATAAATGGATAAAATTATTTTGTCTATTAACTTGCCTTTGGATAATTTTTTGGCCTATTTGGTGGTTATATAAAAAATTTTACACTGTTCAAATTAAAAGTGAATTTAGAATGAAAATTAGCACTAAAGAATGGTTCGAAAATAATGTTTCTTATATTGTTAGTAATGCTAAATTAAATAATGAAGGAGGGAAATAAAAAATTATATTGTAGAAAAAAGTGTAAAAATTTTCTAGTATTATTATGAAATATAAATTCTTGTACATATTTTCTTTTTGATGTATTTTAAATAGTATATTTTCAAGATTTCATACAGCAGAAAAAATAAAAATTGAATTATTTTTTATCTAGATCAAAGTTTAACGTAGCAGCCACTATTTCTTTCTTTACAAATGTTAACGGTCCGGTTCGGTTTGACTTAAAGTCAAACCGATAAAAAGTCATTTTGTGATGCACATACATTTTATCACGCAAACTCAACCTTAATGGATCATTATTGGTGAGTTTAATTCATCTTGTAAAAATAAATAATTTCATTAAACTACACCACCTGTGTTCACTCGCTCAACACTAGTATGTTGTTTTCACAAAAACTATGGCGTAAATTATACTTGCCACTGGAATGGAAGCCATTAGACCAAACAGTCATAAATTACACAGTATTCCAAAAAGGCAATTTTTGCGTAATCAAATTTATTATACCTAGAAGCTGCGCACGTCTGATGGCGCAGGGGTCACCTGTCACGTGATACAACAAATAGGAACTCTTCGTATCATTCGTGTCGCAAACATTATTATCATAACAATTAAAATATTATAACAATATTAATGTTTTCATATTTGTTAACTATGTGTACCGTATTTTGCGGTATATAAGCACCCCTTTTTTGCACTTGATGCCGGCCAAGATCCTCATAATTTTGGCCAAAATCGCCATAATTCTGGTCAGGGGTGCTTGTAATTATAAATTTAATAATTATATGTAATATAAACAAATGTAAAATAAGCAAAAAATTGAATAAATTCTATTGTAAACATTGAACAAATCTTGAAACTCTATCAATTTGGCCGATTTTTAATACATTTTCGCTCAGACAATTTGGCAATATAAGTAATCAGGGTTTTTTGCTTGGTCGGCAAGTAGTTCCAATAATTAGTTGCGCTAAGGTGAAGTACTTCCTCGTAAACATACATTGCTGGTGCAGGGGAGTGTCCTAACTCCAAGTATTTTTCATGAACTGCTCCGTCTACACATTAAAAGCTCAGCGATTCTGCCAAGTTAACTACGTAATTATGCGTGAATTTTAAATTTATCTTGAATGGGTGACTCAATATGTGCCAACTCTCTAAACGAAGATGGATCGTTGCAGTGCATCCAACATTTCGTACTCGTGATAATTGTGAACGCTTTCCTGATTTTCCTGTTTCTTTTTAACCATATTGCTATGAAGATAATGGCGTTTCTCTCGAAAAAGTACACACTTTTCTTTATTTTGTAACGTTTAGTTTCTGGTATCGTAGTTTTCGATCTAGATTCAAATCATTAAACCATTTGTCCATGAATGCATCTAATTCAAATTGTGGAATTTCATAACCTTCAACAGTTCGAAATGAAGGTAATTCATTAAATGTTTTTATTAAATATGTATAATTTTGAAGATTGTTTTAGAAATTCGGGTAAAGACGTAAAGTATTCCAAGAAATGATCTATAAATGAATTTTTTATTAATATCATTCTTTAATAATAATCAATATCATCTAACAAATTAAAGCTTCATGATAAATTTAACAATTAAAAATTCAATAATTAAAGTTTTACAACAAGTTAATATTCTACGATAATATTTAACAATAAAAGATGATAAAAACGGCATCATTATTAAAAAAAAATAATTTCAAAATAAATGCAACGCTATAGACAAATCAATGATATTTTGACGAATTATTAACGAAATTAAAATATATGATAATTTATAATAAAATAAACACAAAAATCGAAAATATATTATACCAATTACAGTACATAATATTATAAAAACAAATAAATTATATCACTTTTACCAATAAAATGCATTTTTTTTATTTGTTTCTAAAGTATAAATACTTTAAAATCTAGATAATTAACTAACTGGCATTCTTTTTGGTAATATCACCTTCCATAATGATTATTTGTATAACTTTCTAAAAAATTAAAATTTCAATAACGAATAAAATACTTTGATATTAAAATAAAAGCATATATATTAATTACATCAATTACATAAATATTAAGAGAAATTATGCAAGAAATATAAACTGAAATGATAAAGATCGTTCTACTTGAGAAGGAAGAGCGTGCACTGAAATAGGAGTATAATGTTTGCGATACCAATTTGTTGTATCACGTGACAGGTGGCTGTGGCGCTGCGCCTGCGCCATTAACCTGGCACACATTTCTTTCTTTGCAATATATTACATCAGTTTTTTTTAAGAAAATGTAATCTTATTTATTAGTTATAATATAAATAATATATTACAAAATTTATATCTATCTGCAAAAATAAATTTGAATGTAAACTTATCTGGAATGAATATGGGATTACTATAAATTTCATACTATATTATATAACAATTAGTCAATTATTAATTAGTCACTATATAACAAATAACTATTTTAATTTGAATAAGCATTCAGTTTATTTGAATAAATGAATCATAAAAATCATTATTAAAAATATGTAATTTAATAAAATAAAAAATTTATTTAAATTATATATTAAAATAGTTAAAGATTATTAATTAATTTAATTTGTAATTTTTGTAATTAATTAATTAATATTTTATAAAAAAACTAAAAAAGTAATTTTAATTTTTTTTTTTTTAATATTTTAGATATTTTAAATACAATTATACTAAATAATAATAATGCAAGAAAAAAAATATAGAAATTATAGTAAATTAGTCTTATATTATATATTATATAATAGTTTAATAAATAATCAAGTAGTATTTTTAAAAACTTATCTACTTTTTTTATTGATAAATACTATTAATAAAAAAGTAATTAATAATATTTACAGAAAATCTAACTGAAAATAAATAACAAATATATTTTGAATTAGCCTTTTAGAATTTTGGTAACTAAAGGTTTTATAGTAAAAAAATCAATATAGCTATAAATCTAATTTTAATAACAAACTTCAATATATATATATTTAAAAGGAAAGAAAAGAAGTTTCATTAATTGAAATTTGAAAGTATATCAAATCCAAATAAAAACTGGTAAAAAAATGCTATTCATATTTTTTTAAATAGTTGTCAAAAAAAAATATATCATTTTATAAGTAATAAAGGAATAAAGGTAGAAAAAATTTCAAAAATAATAACCAAATTCTTTCCCTATTGTTGTTTTTAAAGATTTTTGCATTAAATCAGAAAGAATGCATTATTTTTTACTTTATTAGTAGATTGCACCAAAATATCTAAAACATTTTACCAATAGTTATAGTATATATTCAAAAATCCAGAGATAATTCAAATTATTGATAAAATTGAATTAACATTTACCACTAAAGCAACTGATGAAATATGCCCTTAAAATTGGATGAATAGAATAGAATTTGTTAATTACAGTAAATAATAAAACACATCCTACTGCCACTCATATCTTCTTTACTATGAAAACATTTATTTTTTAATGCATACTTGCAATTTACAGCTAAAAGACAAGAACTCAATGTGAGTGAAATTTTTTAATTCTCATAAGATTGTACAAATCTTCATTATCTTTACTATATTTAAAATGGTTGAGCCCAGCTAATGTTACGTAGTATATCAAATGTATATCTTTTAATCTATTACTAAAAATTTATACATATTGAATGTTTTTAAGAATACAAGAAAAATATGATTCTAAAAAAAAATTCAATTAAAGTTAGCTGAAAGTATCTTAATTAGGTAGACCAATAACTGTAGCCTTGGTGAGGATGTGGGTACCTCGCCATAGGCGTGATGGAGAATTAGGCGGGATATTCGAAGCGATTACCTTCAAAACTTCAGAAATATGATCCTTAACGAGTTAATGTTAAATTAATAAAAAGAAAGGCATTAAATAGTTTGTTGCATTAAAGGTAATAAACAGTTACTACTATTGATCCTTACTTTGACAATGTAAAACGCTTCTAACACTGGAATTGTTCAGTTGGGGTGACAACATTTGCCACCAACGACATCCTAGTAGTAAATCGTAAAAGGTGTTAATATTACATTAATTATGATAGCTTTACTTAACACTTACAAATTTCGTAATATAATTTGACATTTGCAAAACTTGTCTTCGTCCTCTTTATTGTTCAACTCTGTTATTCTGGAGAAATTTTCACCACTTTTTTTGGATTACATCTAAATGTGGGAAAGAATTTAGTAACTAGGATGGAAGAGGTTGCTTAGTGTTAAATTCTGCAGTAGTATTGCAGCTTAACAACACTAAACCTTTGAATAAAAATTACATCTTACTGAAGAATACTCAAAATTATGCCATAAACTACTGACGATTGGTATTTGTCTTCGGCAGATTTTATTCTTGCAGGTGAGATATGCAGGTTTTGTCTGTTCGATGTACATTATATGTGATAGACAATCTATTTTTATCGCAAGAGATTAATAAGTATAATATGAAATCGCCACGGAAACTCATGAATCAGATGGAATGCAATAATTACAATATTTTTTTTTGAATGTCTTTTTATAACATAAATATGGATTTTTCTTGACTTGCTGAATTGCTAGATATTGAAATTCCGAAGCTCGCTGGAGAGATTGTAGCTTTCAAAATCCACTGCAAAGCGCGAAAGTATAGTTAGTTAATGTACGGTGAATGTAACGAAGCATTGATCACATTATGTACTCACATCCTTTTTAGAAGTATCTCTGACATCAATCTTATGATTGCATCTTCCCATGAATAAAGAATTTTCTTCCTGACATCTATCTATTTATATATATATGAACTAGATCCACTTTAGATTCTCATGTAACAAACCTAAAATGCTTTATTACCTTCTTCACGATTAATGTAGTAGACAGAACAGATGTCGAATTATCATTCTGATGGAACTCCATGAAAGATTTTTTCGGGTGTGCTTGGTCGTCGGGAAAAAAATCTGCAACATTGGAAGTATTACTTCCATCATCTTTTGGTGATATATTTGTTAAATCTTTTCGCTTGATTGTATCACATATAATATGTCAATTACACAATACAATTTGTGTTACAAAGCTATATCACCCCGTCGCTTCTTCCTCTATGTTGATTTTGTGCTTGGATTTCCATTATTCTAGCAGGTGAGGTGGCTAGAGCATATCATCTTCTCTCTTACAAACTCGTACTATGAAATAATTCATATCGTTAGAATAGATTACCAGAAAGTTGATATCATATTCCTGAGCTCTCATTTTTTGTCAAAGCAAGACAAAGATAAAATTAGTTACCGATCCGAATAATATATATATACAGTATATATCAAACAATCTATCGTAATCCAGAGTGAGGAAACTCCGTATAGTATCGATGCTTTGTCTAATATAGTACAACACGTTAAGGAAACCCAGTGGCGCGTGAGCAATCCGCATAGTATTGACGTGGCTTAAAGCCAAGCTGTGCTGTTAACAAGTTATGCTCATTTGCACATAAAATGTACTAATCTTGAACGATGTCTTTAGTAAAATTGCCTTTGAGCACTTCGAAAAGCCGTAGTTTTGTTAGATAAACTTATAATTGTACTTTTACGGGTTAGACGGAAGCAACTTTTGTTAAAAGCGTAGTGTATAAAGCTTAAGTAGGACCAAATATCGACAGTATATTCGTCGAAATACTCAGAGTAAGGAATAGGTTTTTCTCGATATATGGTATACTCAGTTAACGTAAAGTGAAGAGTGAAAAAATGAATCACTGAAATAACTGAAATACATACGGTAAATAGTCACAGGTTACACCGATATCATAGACATCATACCAACAACTAAAAAAACGCGATTTTTGCAACTACTGCAATATCTTTGTATGTATACTTAGTTAATGTTGTTAATGTTTTATTCTTCGAAAACATCTAGAGTACGAAAGTTATGGTGCAATTACTAAATTATTTGTTAAAAATGAAGAGCTAAAGTATATACAGTATATTCTGGGGACTTTAGCTTTTTTTAAAATTATCAGTTAAATTTGTCACGGTATTATTTGTCACGCGGTTAATTTCTTAACGCCGTGGCCAAAGTCACGTGGAGGTAAAAAAGTGTTGCCAACAGATGAAAACTATTAAAGCAAACAGATCGAGGACTCAAAAATCGGGGTAATCCGGGGCTATTTCGCTTAAAGTCAGACTTAGTTACTACTTAAAAACACACCCTATTATGTGAATTTTTTTATTAGCTTACATAAACATGATTTTCAACGCCCAGAGTAATACATTTAGAAGTTAAAGTGCTAGCCTAATACATTTTTGTAATAATCATGTTCCAAATATTTAGTAATAATTTCAGCCTAATAGGTTTTCATACTTTAGATATTGAATTAAAGATAAATTAAAAGCAATTGATATAAATTATTATTTCTATTGTATCTGTTCTACTCTTAGAATTCGTATCAAATTAATTTATGTTTATTGGTAATATAGTTTTTGATCCTATTAACATATCAGATAATCGGATATCTGAATCAGATATTCATCTATGCTGTATCACATTTTTTGTTATTAATGCTGTACCTAAAGTTTAATTAAAATTCCACGTTAATGACTTAATTCTATTCTTAAATTATTATTAATCAAAAATCAGAAAGATGAGATTTATTTTCATAATTACTGGTAAAATACGTGAAATGCCGGTACTACATGAAATAAATTAAGGTAGGAAATAATCTCGGTAACATTATCATGAAATTATGTTCTGGAGAAAAAATATTTATATAGTTTTTAAAAATTAATTTAGAAAAAAATTTAGTTATTTTATTCAAATTCAAGACTTACTTTTTTGAGTTTAAGCAAGCTTGGCCATAAATCATACGAGTAAACTCTAAATCACGTGTAATTGCTCAAATTGCTTTAAAGATGGACCGAAGTCGGGAATAGCCGGTATATTAACCGTTGTTGTCGAATATTTGTACGACTGTATCATGTATATCAATAGCTTAAACATCATGTTTTTTCCACACGGTTTTTTTTTTTTAAAAAAAAATGACAAACGTTAGTTCCGATTACGAATTTATATTTACAGCAGCGGATGCTCGAAGACAACAAAGAAGTTATTCAGTATTATCATGGTCACAAATATTTAATCCTTCATCCTATTACAGTAGGAATAATATAAATAGAGAAAATACTATAAATTTATCAAATACGAATAGTATTAGACAACAAAGTAATAATAATAGTCAACCTCCAAGTTATGAAGAAGCTATTCAACAATCTTTAAATCCTTCTACTGTAAATATAGCACCTTTAGCTCGATCTACTGTAATTCATCATCCATTAGACCAAGTTATAATTCCTGATGAATCCCAACCTTTACTTTCTGATCCTGAAATATTCGAAGATTCTAGTTATTTAGAAAGAAGTAATAACAACATCACTACTTCTGATAATAATAATAATGATATAATTAAAAATAGATTTGATGACTCAAATCCAGATGATGAAATTCAAGAGTTAGGAGGTCCATCTTCTTCAGGTTCTAATTTACCTATTACAAATGAAAGATCAATTCCTGGAGTTCATTATGGAAATGATGGGATTCCTCCTCCGCCTGAATATTCTTTGTCTGACGCTATTTATGAAAGAGATATTAATGGCGTTACAAGTCATGATCCTAAATTAAATAGTGAGCCTGAATCTCTATTAAGGTTTTTTATGGAACATAATGATAAACCTGAAATGGCAATTAAAGTCCATGGTAATTACGAACAATATTTTTTTTTTTATTATTATTATTTATACTAATCCATTTAATTATTCTTTAGGTTATCATACTGAAGTTGTTGATGAAAGTTACACGAGTACAGATTCTGATGGCAATAGAACGGTTCATTATCAATCAAGAACTGTTGAAATAACAGATTTTAATTTCACTCTCGATTTAACTGAACATATTTCAACTAATGGTATAATTCGTACTATATCAAAAAATAATAAACACAAAGATATTTTGGAATTATTAAATGAGTATGTTAAAAATGAAAATACGTTAAAAAATATTGAAATGAAAAAGGTATGTAAAACTTAAAATCTTTTTTAAAAAATCCTTTCTTTTTTTAACTAAAATATATTATACTTTTTTTGTAGGTTGTAATCTGGGATTATGAATCTTTAACAAAAGCAATATCAACAGTGATAAGACAACAAGGATATCGTAGTGATTTACGTATAACATTTCCACTACGTAATCATTTCGTACGCGTAGAATCTGATCACAAATTCGCTAAATTTGCTAGAAATATTTGGACAAAAATTTTGTGCTTTATAACTTGTCTTTGGATAATTTTTTTCCCTATACTTTGGTTATATAGAAATAGTTTTAAAAATCAAATTAGAAGTGATTTTGTAATGAATATTAGTGAAAAGGATTGGTTTGATAGAAACGTTAATTCTATTGTTACTAATGTTAGATGGTTATAATATAGAAAGAAAATTAGCTATAATATCTTTTAACTAAGATCGTTTGTTCGAAATTATTGTTGTTGATGGTGATAAAAAAACATTTCCGGATTTCAACAAATAATTTGTCACCTTCCCTAATAATATCCCTCACGACGCCCAAAATCCCACATGAATGACTAATAAAATGAATTATTCATTATGTTATTTTGTTTCATTAAATATTCTATAAATATTAAATAATAAAACAAATTCTTCAAAGATCAAATTTATCAAATTTCTTATCTTTTTTCAATTCTTCCTCTTTTTTAATCTCTTCCAAAATTTGTCTAGGATCATACACTAAGTTTTTTATAATACAAAAATCCGTATTAATAGTTATGATTTTTTTTTAAAAATAATAAAATTTGATAAATAATTAACCTGGTTTATCGGATTGAGCAGTTCTTTTTAATACTTCCATTATTAATTCATTCTTTTTACGAGTTTCAGGAGAATTAATTTGTTCTTTAATATCAGGAGGTAATTTCTTTTAATAATAGATAAAAAATTTGTTAATTTAAAAAATTACAAAAAAAAAATTTAATGAATTTAAAACCTTACCGCATACCATTCTTCTGTATTTGGCGTTGTAATTTTCATTAATCCATATCCTAATCCAATAATAAATCCTCCAGCCAATAAACTTTTTGTATATACAACTAATGACGACGACATTTATTTAATTAAAATGGTGTAAAAAGCAGTAGCGCGTGAAATTTAAGAATTTATGCGAAGTATTTATAATTAGTACAATTTTGTAAGCACGTCATTTGATTGGACGAAAAAGTGCACATGGAATTAATCAGTCATTTGATTTTGATTGGTTGACATCTTATCACAAGATTTAAGAGATTATATCATATATGTAAAACGTAATATTTATTTTATTGATGAAAATTTACAAAATGTTAAAATTCTATAACTATATACAAAAAGAACTTATATATATTAAAAATGTGACATTAGTTAAAAAATCGTTTGGAATTGGTTAAATAATTGTAGAAGAAAGAGGGGAGGGGGGGACCATAAAATTTTCCTTTACATGTATAACTTTTTTATATTTGTCATAATTCTTGTTGACTTTGTGATGATTCTAGAGATTCCATATTAGTATCATTCGCATCTTCATTTTCTTTCATTTGATCAATATTATTTGATTCATTATTGTTATTAATACCAAAATCAAAATCATTCATAATATCATCATCATCACTTTCAATAATTTCAACATCAATATCTTTCAAATCTTCCATTTTATCATCATCACCAATTCCATTATTAAATACTTTTTTACTTCCTATTAACCTTCTTTCATTTTCATTTCTTTCTTCAATAATTCGATTCAATAATTTATCATCTTTTTCAATTTGTTGATAAATATCCACATCATTAGGTAACACTATACTCTTTACTATTTTCACTAAATAATTAGGTATCAAAGCTAAACTAACAGTTATTATAATGGTAAACCAATATTCATATTTAACTCCAACATTTGAAAATACACCTCTAACTTCATTATTATTACGAGGATATAAATAATTATATAGAGTTTGAAATAAGAACCATCCAAATAATGTTAAAAATGATGTAAAATGTGTAATAAAAGTCCAATTATGACATTCTAAATATGCTATTTTAATTGTTACAACAAATACAACGCAAGTATATACTGTCATTCCTAATTCATAAAGAGGAGGGGATCCAATTGTTCTTAATTCGAATTTAGTTATAACTTCATGTAAACAAAATGGTATTAAAACTATCATGAATGCGTGATATATTCCTGCACATATCCATGAGAAAAATATTCTTAAATTAAATGCTGAATTTAATTGTCCCATTGTATGATATAATTCTGGAACTCCCATCAACGTTTTTTTGTTCAAATCTTTTTCAAACATACCAATAACTAATACTGGTAATGATGAAAATAATGTATTATAAGCGGAAAGTGTCCAATGTTCATATAAACTCGTTTCAGAAAATCCAGTGAAAAATTGGTATATACCCTGTGTAATATAAAAACACATACACTTGTAAAAAGTTCCAAGAACAAATTTTGAAACTCGAATATAAGACCATCGTCCATGAACAAATAATAATGTCATTAAATAACGAAATTGTGCTATTGAATAATCACTTGTTCTAGCAGCTTGTAAGCCTTCTCGACCCATTATACCAATTCCAACATGTGCCTCTTGAATCATTGCAATATCATTAGCTCCATCTCCTATCGCTAATGTAACAGCATTGGTTAATTTTTCTCTTATTTTACGAACTACGAGAGCTTTTTGACATGGACTTACACGACAGCAAATAACTGCTTCACATAAAATACCTAAATCAATAAATAAATCCATGATTTCCGGATTTTGTTCAATAATCATTAAAGTAGCTCCATCTATAATTGTTACCGCATGATTTGCTTTGCCTTTATGAATATTTTTTAAAGAACTTTGTAATTTCTTTTTTAAATCAACGTTCGAATCCACGATAATTATGGTTGAATATTCTTTTATCAAAGAACATGAATGTCCTATATTAATCGCAGTCTCACGTTTGTCACCTGTCAACATCCAAATTTTAATTCCTGCTCTACGTAATTTATCAATCGTTTCAGGTACACCATTTTGTAATTTATCTTCGATCGCTGTTGTCCCTGTAATTTCTAAATCACGTTCAATCAATTCAGCGACATCTTCAAGTTTTTTTTGTCTATCAACCAATGAAGTGGATGCTGATTGATATAATTTATTCCATGTGGTATATTCATCTTCATCAATAAATTTATGTCCATAAAGTAAAGTTCTAAGACCTTCTGTTGAAAATTCTTGAATATGTTGAATGGTTCTACTATAAAGCCACTTATCATCATGAATTGAAAACAAATCTTTCACAGGATTTTGATTCGTATTTTCAATGAAAAGTTTTTTATCTGTCATTGTTTTAGTTTGAGGATGTCTCAACCTATCAAGTATAACAGTATCAGCTCCTTTACTTAACAAACATATCCTTCCATCAGGTAATCGATAAATAATAGACATTCTCTTTCTTTTACTTGAAAATTCGATAACATTCAAAATCTTATAATCTTCATAAGACACATTATCTTCATTAGGAACTTTTAAACCATCAGGTCCATCATTAAAAACTTGAAGAGATACAACACCCATAGAACGATTTGAAACTATATAACCTAATTCTTTTGCTGTAGTAACTATAGCAAATTCATCTGGAGAAGCAGATTGATAAATAATTTCTTGAGAATTTAAATCTACTTCAGGAACGCACGTGTGACATAAAGCCATGGCGAGTAAAAAAAATCTTGCCCTTTCTCCAAAAGGAGTATTATATTGATATTTAATTACGGTCAATAAATCAAGCGTAGATAGTATCTTTTGATTTGATATAATTTTTTGAGAATTCATGGATGCAAATGAATTACATCTACTATTCGCTGATGAACGAGGAGCAATCATTGAAAAAGTACTAGCAACAGAATTTTTTCTACATAATGGATCAATTTGAATACTTTGTTCTTCAATAATCTCATTCGAAACACGACCTGTTTGATCATTATGATTATTAGAAGAAAGTGAATATCTATTTCCTGATGAAGTTACACGATTTCGATGTTTTTGAAGTTTTAATAATAATTCATCATCCTGAAATTTACGAACACTTAAATCATGTAAATATGATCTACCACCAACGCTTAACTTCCTAAATAACATAATATTATCCGTTAAAGTACCAGTCTTATCGGAAAATAAGTAATTAACTTGACCTAATTCCTCATTAATTGTAGAAGTACGAGCCTCAGCAGGTGTATCAGTTTCTTCATGATACATATCCAAATCGTGATTAATGAAATAAACTTGAGCTAATTTAATAATTTCCAAGGTAACATATAAAGATATTGGGATCATGGTATTATAAAGAATGATATAAGCGAAAAATGTAGAAACAACGTTATGTTTTAAGTGATGACCCAAATACCAAAAATCTCCTGCATTTACAGCCCAGTAATAAGCTAAAATTGTGTAAATCGTAGCCATAATTACTACAAAGCAAAATATTATCATAACAACACGATTCATATATTTTTGTATACTAGGAGCTTTAGTACGAATATTTTTTGTCGCATTCATTCGTAATTTTGTTTCCTTCCCTGTAAATATAACCAACCCATAAATCTCGGGAGTATTACGTAATATTGTTCCTCTCAATAAGATTTGATCATTAGTTAATGGATAAGTTATTCCATCAAATTCAATTGATCCATCAAAATTATATAAATCCTGATTCGGCTTTTCGGTTTTGACATTTCCTGATTGATAATCAAAAAAAAAAAAAAAATTTTATTTAAATTTACGTAAGGATAAATATATATATAATATATAAAAAAATATATACCAGAAAAATTAGCAAGAGCCTCAGGTGAAGTTAAAGAATTTGTTTCTTTCAGTGCTTGTCGTTGTTTTAGGTTAGTTTCACCATCTAATGCAGCAGTTTCAACATAACATATTCCTTCCTCTCCTTTTGAATGTAACAATAATAAATCAGCAGGAATCCATTCTTGAGCTTTTATTGAAACAATATCGCCAACTTGTAAATTTTTCCATTTTGTTTTTGTCCATAAACTAATTCGTTGAGATGAAACATCATTTGAATGATATACATGTAACGATAAACATTCATTGTTATTCTCAACTTTATCTTGTTTATGTCTTCGAATGTCATCAAAACCTTCATGAGCTATAGATAAAGACATAAAACTTAATAATGGGATTAAAGTCGTAAATTGACCAGTAGGGGACCAACCAGGAATTGTTTGTATAACAGCGACGAATAAGAAATAAAGATTAGCAATTTTCGAGAATTGAGCGTAAAGTTGTTTTGGAAGGAAATTATAAAATGTATAACGGGAAGTTGTAATCGAATTATTAATAAAAGGTTTATTCGTTCTTGAATCTAAAAGAGGTTCCTTACGTTCAGGTAATATAAGAATTTCTCGATAAGAAATTTCAGAACATTGACCATATATTAATGTCCTAAGTCTTTTTATCACGTGACATAAAGCCATTTTCATAGTATTTGGTATTATACAATTATTTATGGGAGATTCTTTTGATTCTTTTTCATTATTTTTCATATTAATAAAATTTCGAACATCCACCAAATCTAAAGAATCTATGCTAATCTTTGAAAAACAAGGATCATTTCTTGAATTTTTATACATTTCATCCATAACATCCGTAGTTAAACCATTATTGTCTAATGAATTTTTTTTGCCAAGATATTTTGTAATCGGGACTTCTTGGGAACTTGTAAGCTCTTGGCGTAATGATTGACTATGTGAATTTGACAATGAATGATCACGTTCTTTCAATGAATTATATAAATTAGTAATATAATCCATGTCTATCAAAAATTATTTCATATATTATTATAAATTTATTATTATAAATTATTTCTCTTTTTTATTACTTTTTCACGAGGAAAAAAAAATAAAAAAAATAATGAATTAAAATTTCATTTAGGAAGGAGGAACAGGGGTTTTATTATAAAAGTTGAAGGTCAACCTTAATTAGAAAAATTAAAAATAGAAATTTCTTAGCTTATCTTTAAAAAAAAAATTCGGTATAACAACATTAAATCATTTTATTTACCTTTTTTAAAATAATTCCGATGAAATCGGAATTTTCTATTTTAAAGAATTTATAATTGTTTTTTGAACCCGCCGTATTTAAAAAAAAAAAAAATTAAAAATACAAACGTGTAACGTATGGAATGAATGGAATGATCAATTGGACCTACCGAGGTGTCACCAAATCATTGTGACAATGAATAAAAAAATGTCTTGAGATAAATAAAAAATATAGCGAATAAATAATTCGCCCAAATTTCGCGTTATTAATTTAAAATATGTTCTAACAAGAAAAAGGCTTGGAGGCTTAGAAGGGAGAAAGCCGAGAAATGGATTTAAACTTTAAAGAGCCAAGGATTATTATAATTATGTGAACTCACGATATTTAGGATGAGATGATAATTTTATTTATATAATACAGTATAATGTGTTTAAAAACCATATATTGGTTGAAAAACTGTATTTTTTTTGTCGATAAAAAAAAAACTTTTTTGTAGTATTTAAATAAAATTAACCTTTTTTTCAAGGATACCTAATAAAGTATTTGAAAACTGTTTATATTGAAAATCTTAATCAAATGTAGTTTATAGTTTATACAATAAAAAGTTCATAAACTTTTTAGATTTTCGGATAAGTAAAATTTAAGAACGGATTTTGGACGGATGTTACAATTGCTACATGATACAGTTGATACACTATGGATAAACGTTTGTGAATAATCCTGCAGGTGGCAAAACCTGCAACCAATTAGAAAATCTTATTGATTTCACGCGATATACCGAAGTTACATTTCTATTAAAAAAGCATATCTTGGAATATAAAGCATAAAAGCCTATCAGATCAAAGATGTTAGATTTTAGATATTTTAGATCATCGGATCGTCTTTATTCTTTATCAGAAAATGAGATAAAAAAAATGAGATAATAAAAGACAGATAAACAATATCTGAATGATCTGGATGTCAAATATGTCAAAAAAGTTTTTAATGATTCTAATTTTATAATTTACTTATTTGGGTTTCTAATTTTGTATTCACAAAACAGTTAACATGATTCATTCCATTGGCTCCTTATTGGCTGATCCCATCATGGCAACACTGATTTTTGTATTTAGATGCCATGTGATAAAGATTGATGAATCATAATGTCTTCTCTTACAAAATATGTACGGAAAGGGGATTTATCCTCACTTCGTAATTATTTAACCACTATTCCTATCGAAGAAGCACGCAAAATAATAAATACTCCAGATATACATGGAGATACACTTATACATTTTGCTGCTCGTTCTCACAAGAAAAATATTTTATCGTTTTTAATTGAAGATATGGGTGGTAATGCCATGGCGGTTAATATTCACGGTAACTTCACTCTTTAATCTTGTAATTTCATTGCTTTTTCATCATGAAAAATTTTTAATTTCTTTCATAAATTAATAAAATAAGATATGTTAAAATAGGTCGTCAACCACTTCACGAAGCAATTGATGATTATGAATGTGTAAAATATTTATGTGATCAAAATATTGATGTTAATTGTATGAAACGTGGCGATTGGACTTCATTAATGATCTCTTGTAAGATATTTTTTTTTTTATAATAAAAAACAACGTAATTATTTATTTTATTTTTCTTCTAGCAATGAAAGGTGATCTTAATATAGTAAAAGAGTTAATTAATCATGGAGCTAATGTAAATTTTTTAAATAAAGATGGTTGGAGTAGTCTCCATCTTGCTGCAAAAGAAGGTTAAGAAAATTAAAATACAGTTAAAACTTCAACCTAATGCTAAGAAGTTTTCAATTATTCTAAGATGAATATATCATTCTTCTTCAGGTCATTTGGATGTTGTGATTTATTTGTATAATATATCACCTACTTTATCATTAACACCAAGTAAATCGGGAAGGCTACCTATTCATACAGCTGCATTATGTGGTCATCATGAAATAGTTTTTCAATTACTTTCATTAGCATCTAACGAAGAAACAAAACAATATTTATTAAATTCAAGTGATAATGGAGGAACAAATTTATTACAAAATTTTGTAATTTGTGGAAACGTTCAAATTGTAAAAAAATTAATTGATGAATATGATGTTAAAATTGATTATAAAGATAAACTTGGTAGAGAAGCAATTCATCATGCAGCTATCATAGGGAATAAAGAAATGATAGAATTATTATTTGAAAGAGGTGCTAATATTAACGTACAAGATAATTGGGACAAATTTACTTCATTGCATCATGCTGCTAAGGAAGGACATGTTAATGTCGTTAAATATTTGATTAATGTGTGTCGTGCTAATGTAGATATTAAGGAGAATCATGGGAAAACAGCAAAAGATATTGGTACGTTATCATTATTTCTTTAAAAAATATGTGTGTATATATAATGCATCAATTTTAATTAATTTAATATATAATTTTTGTAAATTAGCTATTTTATGGGATAGAAAAGAAATAATAGAAATATTATAGTTTATTTCTGACGGTATTATCTCTACTAATCAATTAAGACTGAAAAAGAATTTGTTTAAATTGTTGATGCCTCATTCTTTTGAATTTCATAATTTTGTTTTTTATATTAGAATAACAATGTGTAAAATATTAAATAATATAATTGAAAATCAGAGGTTGATTCAGTGGGACTGATAACTGATTCAATATCAAAAAATTTTTTATTGTATAATATATTTGATAATCAGAGGCTGATTCAGTGACTGATTCAATTTTACAACGTATTTAAACAGATCATCTAATCTAATACTTTATCATTAAATATTCTTTTAGTTTTTCTTATGTACTTTAAATTAAGTGATTAATCAAATACCACATGATTCTAATAAATCCAAGTACCGTTAGCTTGCAAGACAAGTTCGTTGGCTATTTTACTCATGGCTGCATAGTAATAGTTCTGCAATTTACGTAAATCAAAGTTTCTTTAACATCCCAAAGACATCTATAGGCACATCTCTTGCGTGAAGGTCACTCCTTTTTACTGAATATTCTCGTATCTTGGATAATTCACAGAAGAGAATAATTAAATAGATTACATAGAACTATGGTGGAGAATACTGCGAGCATAATATCGGATCTCTTGCTCTTCATTCAACTTGAAACTTAGATTTTATCTACATTATTCCGTTATAATTGATTTATCATCTTTATATGATTGATAACAAGCTAAATCTATACAGCAACAGTAGAACAATAAAAAAATTGTTTTTTCAAATCATAAATTTATTTGAGGCTTCAATAATGTAATGATAATGTATGTATATATAATAATGTATGAAAATACAAAAATATTTAAGAAGATTATTGAATAAATTTTTTAATGGAAAAGTTTATTATTAAAAATGTGTAATTTCTCGCCCACAAAAAAAATTAAATATTATCCCAATTTTACTATGTTTTTGGCCACTAAAATATAATTGAAAAGGATATAATGAATTATTCCTCCACTAAAACGTTGTCAATCTTATAAATGATTCCATTTGCTGCTATTAAATTTGAAATAGTATTTACTTTTCCATTTAATTTAAAAGTGCCATCTCTATTCTTCTCAACTTTAATTTTCGTTTTGCTGTTTAAAGTATCTATTTCTTCACCATCTGGGAGTGTTGAATACGCTTTAGGTACAATATGTGCCAAAGCAAATTGATGTAATTTTTCTGTTGGATCTTCTGATTTATCTTTAACTTGACCTGGTTTACGAGTTAATTTACGAAAAGCAGAATTTGTAGGTGCAAATATAGTGAGCGACACAGTCAGATTTGCAATCATATCAGACTTTTTTTTTTAAAAAAAAAATTAAAAATTAGTTTTTATTTCAAAGTTTCGTCAAAAAGAAATATTTGTGAATTATGTTACTTACAGTATCTGCAAACTTCCTCAATACGTCTACGAAAATTGTTAGATCCCTTTCTTGGGGTATTAAATCATCTATAGTAGAAGGTCCTGTAGAAATTGTTACTTCGTCATTATCTTGCATATTAAATTTGTTTCTTTCGTCATTATTCATATTCCTGTAAGAAAATTCTGGTACTAATTGACCAATTGTACTTAAAATCAATAATGAAACTATAAATGTAAAAGCGATTCTTTTTTGTCCCATTTTAACGTTTTTGATTTAACCGTTAAAAAGTGTTAAAAGAAAAGAACACAACTATTAGTTTATATTTTTAGCCAAACAAGGCCACGCCAACGAATCGTCATATCGTCATATGGATGAATTGGGTTTTTCATTGATGTAACACCGATCACTTGATTTTTAGCATATTCATTCTTTTAATTAGGACAGACAGATTTTTTTTAAGGAGTATTTCAAATATTTTAAAATACTTAAAAATCTCTTTTTTTTTCCGAATTATTAATTTTCCTTTTACCTTTTTAAAAAATTATAATGTAACAATTGAGCATGTGATGTTAAATAGCATATGATAACAGGATATTCTTTTGAAATTCAAATGAAAATTTCATAAAACAACACGAATTGGGAAAAAGAAGCGTAATTGGATGAAAGAATATTTTTCTTTTGAGATATATTAGAAAGCAAAAAAAAAAAAAGATTTTTTTTATATGATTATGCTTTCGAATAATTGTGTTGTTTGTTACACACAGCTGCGGACATTATTTATTATTTTGAAACGTGAAATTTCGATTGGTTTTTCTCACGTCAAATTTACTTTTTGTACCGTTCGCCATATAACCATAATGGTATTACATTCTCACATTCTCTGTTTTGATCCGATCAGCAATCAAATTTCAGCCAATAGTTAAATTACTTTTAGGTGTTTCTTTTAATATGCTTATCTGAAGATATTTCCCTTTCAAAATCAAATCGGAACAAAAAAAAAATTTTTTCACTTACCACAAGTAGATAGATGTGTAAATTAACGCCTCCCCTATATAATTTTCTTATATAAACCAATCTAGTTACCATAAAAAATTGAAAAGCATTTATTTCAAATTATTTGCTTTAAAGGGGTTAACTCATAGTCATGAAATTTTCGCACTCAATTCAATTTAATTCAGTCCCTGACTGGGCTGACCATTACATTGCGTATCCTTTTGTTTTTTCTTTGTTGTTTTGTTATCTTTTGCTGTTGTTAGTCTTTGAATTTCGAAATGAATTTTTAATTTTTTTATATTTAGTTTCGATTAACTGATTTTTCGATAGTCACATTATTACACAAAATGTTGATCCTTAATCTTCATAACTTGTGATCTAAATAGATATTCAAATCTCAAAAAACTTATCTATCAAATCGAAAGAGATATTTTTTCTCCAAATGCTGTTCGAAATGATACTGAGGCAGCAAATTTGGAGGCCGAAGAGTCTCCATTGTTGAATAATAAGACTCGTGCAAATGCAATATTTATGCCTGCACTTGATAAAGAACTCGCAAAAATTAATGCTTTTTATTTAAATAAAGAAAAAGAATTATTTGAAGAAGTTAGTAAATTAATTTCAGACATCGCTGTATTTGAAAATCTTGAAGATAATGTAAGTATTCGCAGTAATTCTATAGTTTTGAGCAGATCTTTTGAAGGATCACATCCACGTAGAAGACGTTCTACTTCTCAACTTAGAAGAAATAGATCTACCTCTGATGCTGCTGTATCATTCGTGAGCAGTGATGATGACGATGAAGAATTTAATTATTCACATCAAACAGATGGTGCAAGAAATTCTACTGATACTGACGTGATGGATAACCGACTTTCTTATTTATGGGCTCCATCGTCACTTGAGGAACAGAGAATACGATTAAAGAAACGCACAATTGAACTTTTCGTTTGGTTGTCAGAACTTAAATCATTTGTTTCTCTTAATTATACGGGTTTTTCAAAAATTTTGAAAAAATATGATAAAATAACTAATAGTAATATTAAACTTAAATCAGCTTATCTTAATAATGTTGTTAGTGAATCTTATCCATTTAAACAGTCTAATCGTCAAAAGGTTGAGGAAAAAATTTCTAAAGTTCAAGAAATTTATGCAAACTTATGTACTAATGCTAATATGGACATTGCTATTAGTGAGCTCAAAGCTCATTTGAGAGAGTTCATAGTTTGGGAAAGGAATACAATTTGGAGGGATATTATTGGTTTAGAAAGAAAATCTCATGCTGTTGGAATAAAAGATCCAGTTACTATAGATCATTCTGTAGATAAAGGGTCTAATATTACAACACCTTTTGGTGAGGTTAATGTATCAAACACCTTCTGGAAGAACATCTCTCTTATATTAATTTTTATTGGAGTGTTCATCTTCCTACTAAATATACGTTTGTTCGAAGGAGTAGAAGAGAATAATTGTTTTGCATTATTGGCATTTGCAAGTTTATTATGGGCAACTGAGGTAAAAATTTTACAACTTTATTTGCAAAATTTTGAAATTATTTTTATTAATTGTTATTATCTATTATTTGCTTACTATTTATGCGAATTATCCCAGGTTATACCACTTTTCGTTACTTCACTTTTAGTTCCTTTGTTGGTTGTTTGTTTACG
Source organism: Oehlia diaphana (assembly GCA_003833135.1). NCBI lineage: Eukaryota > Fungi > Glomeromycota > Glomeromycetes > Glomerales > Glomeraceae > Oehlia > Oehlia diaphana. The sequence goes on from QZLH01000716.1 coordinate 40,602, forward strand.
AGTTTTACGTGATGGTGATGAACGTCTTTCAGCACATGATGCAACAAGAAGCATATTTCAAGCCATGTTTTCACCGGTTATTATGTTACTTTTGGGAGGTTTTGCTATCGCGGGCGCATTAAGCAAATATCATATTGCTAAAATGTTGGCAACTTACGTATTGTCTAAAGCTGGAACAAAACCTAGTTTTGTACTTTTAGCAAATATGTTTGTCGCAACTTTTGCAAGTATGTGGATAAGTAATGTTGCTGCACCAGTATTGTGTCTTTCAATTATTCAAGTAAGTTATATTGAAAGTAAACCTATTTCTTTATTTAGTAGTTATAAATTTTTATAAAATTAATTAATTACGAATAATTCCAAATAGCCAATCCTTAGAAATTTACCACCTAATAGTTCTTTTGGACGTTGTCTAATTCTTGGAATTGCATTAGCTTCAAACGTTGGAGGAATGGCGTCTCCGATATCATCACCTCAAAATATTATCGCAATTGAAAATATGAACCCATATCCTACATGGGGTCAATGGTTTTTCATAGCAATTCCTTTGTGTATCATTATTGATGTTTTGTTATGGATCTTACTTCTTTGGAATTATGATCAAAGGAAAAGTTCTTTAATGATCCATCCGATCAGATCTTCTAAAGATCCTTGGACTGGAACACAAATATTTGTAATCATAGTAACAGTGGCCACTATTTTACTTTGGTGTGTAGAAAAAAGTATGGAAGATTTTATCGGTGATATGGGAGTCATCGCTATTGTGCCATTGGTTTTATTCTTTGGTACAGGCATTCTCACCAAAGAAGATTTCAACAATTTCTTATGGACCGTAATCATACTTGCTATGGGTGGTATAGCTCTTGGTAGGGCTGTACTTAGTTCAGGGTTATTACACACTATTGCCAAGAGTATACAAAACGAAATTGGTGATCTACATCCATGGCACGTTTTGGTTATATTCTCCGTACTTGTGCTTGTAGTAGCAACGTTTATTAGCCACACTGTTGGTGCTTTAATTATTCTACCTATTGTTGCTAAAGTCGGTGAACGATTAAGCGATTCACATCCAAACCTACTTGTTATGGTTAGTATCATTCAGTGATTTCTAAGAAAAAATAAAAAAATAAAAATGCATTAATAATAATTATTAATCATATCTTATAGGGATCAGCATTCATGTGTTCAGCAGCCATGGGCTTACCAGTCTCGGGATTCCCAAATATGAATGCAATCATGATGGAAGACGAAATGGGAGTAAGATATTTATCAGCAATTGATTTTATAAAATCGGGTATCCCGGGATCAGTTCTTGCAATGCTTTGCGTTGTCACGATCGGTTATGTATTAATGTCGATTATAGGATATTAACAAATTATAATATTATTTAGTATATAATAATAATTATAGTGTAACGGAAAGCTATATATAGATTGATCTACAAATTGTTATTTTTAATATTACTTTAACTGTTAAGGGTAAATTTAAGTTCAGTTTCTTTGTATATATAAATGAGATACTTTTTTTTTTCCTTTTAAAAAAAAATTTTTTTTAAAAAAAATAAAGAAAAATGTCTTTTTACAAAATTTCAAGAACTTTGTTATCCAATTCCCGAATTATTTCATTTCCAAAGACTGCTCATTTTAAGTTCTTACAACAACAACACGCATCTTTTCATAACACTCCACAACGTTATTCACATGATCCATTCCTATTTCGATATTCAGGCCCTTATTGCGAAGCACATTCAACTTCACAACCTGCTCACATACAAAAAGCTCATGATAGAACTGTTAAAGAACTTAAAAGTGAACCAGAAACGTTAGAAATGCTAGCAACACCAATACAAGGATCTTTATTGACCTTTTTAAGTAAAGCAATGAACGCGAAAAAAGTACTAGAGATAGGTTGTTTTACAGGTTATTCAGCAATATGTTTTGCCGAAGGTATTAAAGAAAATGGACCAGATGCTAAAGTTATAACTTGTGAGAATGATCATAAGTATGCAAATATTGCTTTGCAGAATGTGAAAGAAGCCGGTATGGATAATTTAATCGAGATTAAGGTTGGCGATGGTCTGGAAACGTTAGTAATGAAAATTAATTTAACTTTTTTAGTTCATGCAATCTTAGCATATTTTTTTGATTCGTCAATTTCACGTGATTTTTTTTTTTCAGATTACGAAATTTTGATAAGTCTACTGTTTTTGACCTAATCTATCTTGGTAAATAAACCAATTAAAATTGCAAGATTTTCATTTCTTTGTTAAAAATCATCAAATCGAAATTATTAGATGCGGATAAAGCAGGATACCTAAATTATTATGAAACAATTCTCGAACGTAATCTTCTTGCCAAAAAAGGATTGATTTTAGTTGATAATGGTATTGTTAATCGACTTTCCTTTTCTTTTTCTTTCTTATTTGAGACAAATAAAAAAAAGGAACAATAATTAGAATTTAAAATTTATTATTATAGTTCTATTTCGTGGATTTGTGCAAAGAGTACCTAATTATGACCCAAACGCACCAGAAACAAGTGAAAATTATATACCAAAAAATTTTTACAAGCGTATTATTAAGCCGTTGTATCAATTTAATGAACACGTTAATAAAGATCCAAGAACTACGCAAGTAGTATTGCCTGCATTTGATGGATTAACGCTAATTCGCAAGAATTAAGGTATTTTTTTTTTATTTGTTCTTTCTGCTCTTACATAAAATAGGTAGATCTTACTTTAAAATCAATTTTGAAACATAATGAATATTATTTTTTTAGGATGATTTTCTTGAGGGGAATAATCATTATTAATTATACATAAAATTCGAAATTATAACAACTAAATTGGATTAGATTTTCATGATCAATTGTAAATCATTTCCTATTATTCCTCTGTTATTTGTCGTACTATTCGTTATAAAAGTTAATTCGCAATTTATTTTTTCTAAATTTATTTTTAAGTAACATTTATTTATATTATTTTTAAAATTGTATTACAAATGTGACAAGATTTTTTCTTTATGGAAATTTTTCAAAAAAAAAAAGATATATTTTACTTTATTTTTCTATAGGAAAAAAGTTTCAAACTTTCACAAGAAATATATCTGATTTATTAAATAAAAGATTATCATTTTAGTGCATTATCGGAAAGGCTGATTATTCCGACAATTAAATAAAGCATTTATGTTTTTTTTTCAATTTGTTTTGTTTATCAATCGTTTCGAACTTTGTGTAATATCTCTCAAAAGAAGAAATTTTATTATCTGACTTGCTATCCGGAAGGCGCAAATTTATTAATTGGTTGGTTTATATATTAAGAAAACAAAATATATTCCTAAACCTTTTTTGCGATAAAGCATGATATTCATGTTACATCGTACAACCTTAATTTATTTTATCTTATCCCTTGCAAAAATTTGGCTAAAAAACTAAAATTAAAACTTAACAAACTTACCAGAATTTTATCATTAAAAAGCTTTTTACGTCATTCTTTCTTACTTTTTTCGATGTACATAATTGCATGTTTGCATTATACAAATGGAAAAAAACTAAAAAAGATCTATAAAAATAATATATAACAATTTATTAAAGGTGCGACAAAATAATATTTCATTGCATAGTGTGCAACCATATTTGTCTATAGCTTTTTTTTTTCTATTGACTGTACAAGCGGACGACTTAAACTAAATTTTTTTTTTTTATTTTTTTCTTATATACGGCAATACTCTTTTTTCCCCTTTATTATCATTATTATTATCAAAAAAAACAAAAAAAAAAAATTTCAGTTTATACCTTAAATATAATAAATAATATTTTCCTTCCTTACTTCCCCTCTATATAGTACATACAATAATAATGGCGTCAACACGACGCATCTATCTTTTACTTGTGCTCATTTGTCTGTCACTTGTAATTATTTCTCACATTCCAAGTGTAAATTCACAAGTACCAGGAGCACCAGCAGCACCAGCACCGGGAGGCGATGCACCAAAGGATGGGGGAAAAGCTGCAGACCCTCCAAAAGATGCACCAGCAGGGGGCGACAATCAAAAGACTCCAGCAGGTGGTGACAATACAAAGAATCCACCAGCTGACGGCGATAATCAAAAGAACCCTCCAGCTGATAATGGTGATAACGGCAAGGGCGGTGACGGCAAAGCTCCAGATAATGGTGGTGGTGTAAGTCGGATTTTTATTTTACTTTATTCTTTTTTTTATTTTTATTTTTAAAAGGAATGTCTTGTGAAAAATTATTTGTTTTAGAATAATACCTAATATTTAAATAGTTAACTGTGTTTAAAACAAAATTAGACAATTGTTAGGTTCTAATTCGGGCTTTTATTATAACATTTATCAAATTATTGGAGGAAAAATTTTTCTAGATATAGTTTTGGCGACAAATGCCACGCATTTAGTTATTTGAACTATTGATCAATTAATTAATCAATTAATTTATAATTTATTTTTAGAAAAATCCTCAACCTCAACCTCAACCTCAACCTCAACCTGAACCTGACCCACCAAAAAATAATCCCCAACCCGCTCCGCAACCACCAAAAGATAACCCTCAACCACCAAAAGATAATCCTCAACCACCAAAAGATAACCCTCAACCACCAAAAAATAATGACCAACCCAAGAATCCGGCTAATCCACAACCCAAAGGTGGTACCATTACAATTACATCAAGCGACCCTGGTAATGTTGTAACAATTACATCAACGTCAACTTCCGTTGGTCCTACTACACAAGCGCCCGCAAAAAAACCAAATCAAAATGTTCCTCCAGCGGATGATTCTAGTGGAGGAAATGTTGTTACTGCAGCCATTGTTGTGGGTACAGTTGTTGTTGCCGCTGCTATCGGAATTTGGATATTTAGAAAATGGAAACTTTCGGTATAGAAATATTTTTTTTTTGTTAGTTGTGTTGATTTTAAAAAAAAAATTATATTAACTTATCTCTAATTAAATTAGCCCTCGAGGAATTTCAAGGAGAAAATACAACCGGTTAACTTTACTCCACGAACACATGAATCGGACACAATGTTTTTGCGCGAGTTAAATGAACCATGAGGACGGAAAATGATTTTGGTAATTAATTTAGTCTATATAAAAAAAATTATAATTATATTTATTTGATATCTTTTTTTAATTATTTGGAAATAATTATATATTTCACCAATATATACACCCCTAATTATTTTGTTTGATCTTTTTTAACAATAATACATAAACATGTAGGATAACTTATATGGTCAAAGATTTTTTCTTTTTCTTTTTCTTCAGAAAAAAAAGAATAAGATATTGTATTTTTGGTTTTTTTTTATTTTGTTCCTTTGTACTTTATTTATTTTTTTTTTTTTGTAATCTTTAAAACCCTTATATATACCGGCACAAGTTTTTTTTAATAACATTATGTAGTTTATTTAATCACATAAACAAAACATTAAATATGGGTGGTTTTTAATACAAAATAAGAATGTCAATAATTTTGGCTTTTTTTTTAAAAAAGAAAAAGCATATATAATTTTTTGAAAAAATGTAAATGCTTTTTTTTTCGAAATTATGTGGAATTATGGGGTTTAGATAAGATTGTCGGTATAAATAGCAATAATAATAATACAGAGGAATCATAAATAAAAAAACTAATGAAGAAAAAAAAAAAGATTCGAATATTTATTATTATACAATATTACATATAGTATATATATTCTTATAGATTCTAGGGTTGAGGTTAAAGATTACTTGGATAGTAGTCACTAAAAAAAAAAAAGTAGTATTTTTTTTTTTTTTAATTTCATTTATCCTTTTTTTTTTTTTTTTTTTTTTTTTTTTTTTTTTTTTTTTTTTTTTTTTTTTTT
>QZLH01000716.1:46542-65685 GCA_003833135.1 Oehlia diaphana
AAAATAAAAATAAATATTTTTTTTTTTTTTTTTTTTTTTTTTTGTTGTTGTTTTGATCTTGTTGTTACAATTTTGATTATTTGATTTGTTATGTCATATTACATTTTTTTTTTTTTCAAAGATAAAATAAGATAAAAAACTATTAAAGATTTTTGAAAGTGTTAAAAGGTTAAAGAAAAAAAAATGACGACGGTAAAACTTGAACAGTTATAGTCGAATTACAAAACTAGTTAATATTCTTGTGTAAAATCCCAAATTTTTATTATCCTAAAAAAACTGGTTTTCCAAAAAAAAAAATTTTTTTTTTTCTTTCATTACGAAATGTAAACCCAAAAAAAAGCCAAGATTCCTTTAATGGAAATGATTCACATTAATTCAATTTTTGATTTTTATTATTGTTTTTTTTTATATAAAATAATTTTTTTTTTTTTTTTTTTTAAGGAAATTATCATTATTTATATTGTTCTAAATTCAATCTTTCCTTTTTTTTCACTTTGGTCAAGTTTTTTTACCTGATTTTTTTTTTTTTTTTTTTTTTTTTTTTTTATTTTTTTTTTTTTTAATTTTTTTTTTTTTTTTTTTTTTTATATATAAAAAAAAAAAATTTGCTTCATTATATATATATTTACACACAATTTACTTTACTTTTTTACTTATATAAAAATAATATTTTGTCATAATTCATTTATATGTTAATTATTATTATTATTTTTTTTTTTTTTGTTTTTGTTTTTAATGTTCAGTTATGATTAACAAAAATCTATGGAATTTTCTTTTTTTCTAGGTTGATTGGTTTGATTAGTAATTTAAAAGTACAGTATATTATTAATTCTTTTTTTCGGTATAATTATGTAATAATTGTAATAATATAATGTACAACTTTAACAATTGAAAAGCTAATCCAAATTAATTATTAAATAATAAACAAAAAGAAAAAAAAAAGAAATTATAAATTAGCTGATAATCCGATGACAGACATTAGACTAAATCCGGATGATTTCTATTTCCACCACTCCCTTTGAAACATTAAATTTTAAATGTTATTTTAAAAATCTATCAAAATAGTAAATTATATTACAGGATGGGTTAACAAACCTAATCTATAAGATAACTAATATAAAAATGCTTTTTTTTTTGTTTATTGACGATTCCACCCACCCTTGTCCTCTAACTTTTTCGTGTTGGCATAAATATAGGTAGTGGATGTGCTTCAGTATTAAACACATATTTATCAAGCGGAATTTGATCATTTGGACCAAATAATAAATAAAAATATTTTAAAGTCTCAGCCTAAAAATTCAATTAATTCATTAACAATGTGTAAACTCAAACAGAAAAGTATGGAAAGAGAATATAAATATACTAACCAGCCAAAATGTTTCCATCTTGTCTTTTCTACCAGGTGGAATAGAAGTAACATCTTCGAGTGAAGTGTATCCCCCACCTTCGTATTTGGTATGATTCTCAAAAGCTTCAAAAATTTTCCAGCCCCATTCACTATAATAGTAATAATCAATTAAATCAATTAAATAATGGCTTTTTATTTTTAATTCACAAGACAAGTATACACCTACCGATATTGAACATCTCCGGTTAATCTCCACATTATAAACAAACTTTCCACAGTTTCTGGTCTAAGTAAATTATGGCTATCAAACTTCTTTATAGATATATCTTTTTCAGGACCTGATAAACTAGTGAAATATGCAATTTCTGGTGCTAATCCTGTTGCTGTACGGAAATACATTTCCGTACACGTTTTTGTCAATTCTTTTCCTATCCTTAAATCTTCTAATTGTTTAAAGTTCAAATGTTTAACTTCTTGTACAGTTTTTCCAAGTGTAACTCCTAACGCAAAGTTACCACCCATAAAACATACTAAATGATCCATTTTTGGACTAAACTCATCATTTAGAAGTTCACCAATATATAAAAGATTAGATGGTGATGAATAATTAACAAGTCGTGATTTTACACCATCCATTGATTGATCGTACATTCTTAGATAAATATTTTCAGTACGAGATGTTTGAAGATACTGTTTAAGAAGATATTCTTTATAATTAAGATAAAAATTAATATATATATTCAATCAATGTTTCTAGTGTAGTAATGGATAATAAATAATAAGTACCATAATAACTATCACCGCGTGCTCCCAATGTAATAGTTTTTCCAACGAAATTGCCAGTATGTGGACTATTATATTTGTACAATTTAAATGTTAGAAAAAAAGACACTTTAATTATTTAATATAATTATTATTGAAAATCAAAATAATTTTACATACTCCAAATATATTGGAACTAATCCATCCAACTTTTCAAGAGAATCAATCTTAAACATAACTTCTTCGGCTTTTTTCCAATATTCTTCATTGTTAGTAAGATGGCTTAAATATTTAAATTCCAATTGCAATGTTGTAGCTTCTGATGTTGAACTAGCACCTCCAACGAAGTGAGCTGGAATACCTTGCTTTAAAGCCAAATTAACTGAAGCATATGGAATTCCTGATGACGAAGAAAAGGCACCAAGAAGACGATCACCCAAATCAATAGCTTTGGATAAAAATAATGTGTCATTACCAGCTAAATGGTATGCACTTAATAATCCTCCAAGAACACGAATTGTTGTTTCAAAAACATTTACGTTGCCATTTTGTTCAAAATCTAAACTCCTTGCAACCCAATCACGGGCATGTTGAAATTCTTCTTTCAAATCCATTATTAAAAGCGTGTCTAAAGAATCAACAATAGTAAAACCTATCCCAATTCCAGTGAGATTTGATCCTCTATGAGAAATTGGATGGTACTCATCACAACCCCACGCATCACGAACATAACCTCCCCAAGCATGTTTGAATGCTTCTCGTACAGCATTCTGACGTTCTTTCCATTTGATCGTGTCATAAACCACGGGAATTTGAGTTGGAGTATGTGTTGGAGTATGCGTTGGAGTATGTATTGGAGGATGAAATTGTGTCTGAACAAGTGTTTCTACAGGTCGCTCATAAGAATCATCATCAAAGACTTGCCCTTCATCTAATAATGTTTCTGGAGTCGAATTAATACCCCATCGAATATAAATCATAAATAAAAATAGACATGATAAGGCTAAAAACAATAATCCTCGAAACCACGTAACTCGCAAATATCTTCTCTAAACATGAAAAAAGAAATTGTTATTACTTTAAGTGAAATATAATAAAAAAATCGTATTTACCGTGAAAGCCATTCGTGTTTTTGAGGTTTTAGCATTGTCATAATCTATAAATAACAATTGACCAATTAATACAAATATACTTAATATACTTTGCTATAAAAGAAATTTAACGGTCAAATTTACCATCCCGTGTTCTAGGTAACATTTTCTTTAAAATTAAAGTTGATATTTGTTAAAAAAAAAAGGTAACTGATCCGACATATTCAAAATCTCAGGGGTCCAAAATTGTTAAATTTGCTACAGGGATGACGTAATCAAAATAATGCGCAATTACATATTATTACATAACAGATAAGTCGAAAAAATCATATAAATAGTACCGATTTTAAAGTTAGTTTAGATCATTGACAAACTTTAAATATTTAAATTATTTAATTATTCGCAATATGTCAAGACGTTCCACTAATAGAAAAGCTTCAATACAGCTTGATAACGATGAGTTTGACGAGTACAAGCGCAATGTTGGTCCTTTTTCAAGTGATCGTCGCTTGTACAGTCCGCATAAAGATCCGATTGCTTACATTTCAAAATCAACCGCTGAAATTCAGACAAAGAAAAGCTTAACTGAAAACGAATTTGTTCCTCGCGCAAGTGGAAAACTATATGATCCTTATAGTGATCAAATGATTAACAGCTGCCCAGAAACTAGTTATGGACAAATGCAGCGAGCTATAGAAAATTCGGAAGTGAAATCTCGTGATTCCAAACATTTACGTACAAAAAGTGCCAATGGATTACTTATGACCATTGGCACTGCGAAAGATAAAGAAGTAGCAAGTAAAGAAACTACTCGTCAAGATTCTAATATGAGAGCTTTAAAGTTACTTACAAAAGAATTGGTTCAATTAGAAAAAACTGTTTCTGATGCTTCAAGCCGATTTACCAAATACATTAACGATGACAACAGCGATTCCGTCATCAATATTCATGATGAAAGCTTTTGGCAGAAAAAAATTACATTGCACTTATCGTAAGTTTTTTTTTTTAACTTAAATTTAAATATTTAACATAATTATTTCATTTTACTAAATTATGTTATTTTATTTTCATTTTTATTTTTTAGATTGGTTAATAAATATTTTAAATATATTCATCTTAACTGCTCGTCATCTGTCAAAAATGACATTGAGTCGAAATGTTGGAAACTTGGATTTTATTCTTTGATTGAGCAATTCCGCAGTGCGGTCAATCTTGATCGACGTCGATCTAAAAATAGAATATCTTCATCATTTGTTATTTCGAATCAATTTAGTATATTTCTGGATGAAGCAGAGATCTTTTACAAACGGTTGTTAAAACAGGTTGCTGATGGTACAAAATCGATCGATAAATCGATCGAGAAAAACAAACCTCCAAAGTGGATTCGTTGTGTTTGCTGTTTGGGAGATGTTACTCGATATCGTTGGACATATGGTCTAGAAGATAAAGAAAGAACCAAAGAATACTGGGCTGAGAATGCTTCACAATGGTATCGTTTGGGAATTCATCTCAATTCGAATAACGGTAGAGAGAAAATTATTTAACATATAATTTCTTATTTATTTTAATCAACTAATAATATATATATATATATATATTTTTAAATAAATTAGGAAAATTCTACCATCATTTGGCCATCCTGGCAAGTCAAGACGAACTTAAAGCACTTTATTATTATTGTAGAAGGTATATAAAAGTGTTGTATTTCCTTTTTTGTATATAAAAAAGAAATAAATACTAAAAGATTCTATTCAAAGTCTCATGGTCAATACTCCTTTCATGAGCACTCGCGAATCTCTCGTTGCGTTGTTTGGACTGGACAACATGAGACAAAAACCAAAAGGAAACCGTGGTTATTTGCAGAGAGACAACTCAAAGCTCAAGAATTATTTGGATAACCAACCTGTTGAAAACTTATTTGTTCGACTTCATGGAATGCTTTTCACAAAAATTGGCCTTGAGCACTTTGATGAAACTTTTCAAAGTTTTTTGGACAAACTATTAAAAACGAATACTGTCCAACGCACAAATAATTCCAATCGTCACTGGATGGAATTTTATTTATTCCTAGCAGTTATTAATTTATCAGGCTTATATAATTACGGTAATGAAAACTTTATTATCGGCAAAGCACAAGCAGCAAAAAACAAGGATGATATACAGTCTTTAGATGCTGATCCGATTTTCGCTCAAGAATCTAGACTCACTTTTATCATTATGAATCATTTCATGTTGAAATATCTCGAGTCCGAAGCATATCAACCTGAACATGAAGTTTCCGAAGGATGGCTTTTATATTGTGAAATTATAATGCTTTGGATGGTAGCAAGTGGTATATTTGATGGTTTTGCTAATGGCAGCAATAATAGTACTTGGGAAAAAATAATGAGAAAGTCAGACTTTCCAGGATCTTGGGAAGTTTTTGCACGTTTCTTGACAAATATTACACATCAAATACCTTCTACGACAAAGGAGAAAATATTGGATTCCGTAAATAATGACATTGAACAAGAGTCGATTGTCCAAATTCAACCTCCAGCATTAGCCGAAGATTGGGAATTACGCGGAATTTCATTATTGCAGTCAATATATGAACAACATAATTTATTTGAACGTGCAAATAAACCTAATATTAATTTTGCTGATTCCGAAGTGGAGGACATCATAAATGTCTTTTATAATGATGAACATAATTTTGTTTTGGATCAGGATGAAAAGACTCGTAGAAGAGCTAGAATAATGGAATTGGGATACATATTAACTAAGGTATTTCTACAAATAATATATTTTCTTTCTTTTTTTTTTTTTTTTTTTTTTTTTTTTTTTGTTGATTAATAATTGACATATATTTATTTTAGAAAATTACCGGATTAGATTTTGATGTTAAGAGAGATTCATTCACTGTATCTTCCGATTTAAATGCAAATGCGGAATCTGATGAGATTAAGGAAATAGAACAGCAGACTGCTGAACTGTCTATTGAAGAAGAAGATGATGATGCAATTTTATCCACAGAACCTTCTTTCGGAGAAGTCGATGGAGAATATAGTGAAGACAACAATGAAGGCATTATGGAATTGAAAGTATGTTCAATTTATATGTTATATAAAATAAATAAATATATTATATGTATATAACTCAATTAAACTTTCCATGTTAGTCTCGTCGCCAAGAATTGGAAGCTCTTTTAGCCGCAAGTCGAAATAATCACAGTTCTAAATCAAAATCTTCAGCAAAAAAACTCAAAAAGGTTAAACGAACAGTCTCAGGGAAAAATTTCCTCAATAGAATTGTTCCTGGATATACTTCAATTATCGTTGATACTAATTGCCTTATCGGAGACCTTGAAATAGTAAAAAAAGTCATTCAAAGTGAAAAATGGGTTGTTATTGTGCCTTCGATTGGTATCTACATTTGTTTAGTTACTCTTTTAAATTTTTTTAAACAAACAACTTACTCAAGTTGATTAACAATTTTTAACATTTTATTTCATTAGTCGTTACTGAATTAGACGGATTGAAATATAACCCTCCACCTCTTGGGCATGCTGCACATGAGGCACTTGAATATCTCAATGAAACATTGTCGACTAAAAAAATTAGAATACAAACGAGCAAGGGCAACTACTTAACTGATATTAGTTTTAGCGAAGAATTTGACTTTGGTAATGGTGAAGACAAGAAGAAAAATTTGGACGATCTTATTTTAGGCATTTGTTTATGGCACTCGAAACATAATGAAAAAAATGGTCTTCATGACAAATCTGAGAATAATGAAGTAACTGTGTTGCTTACAAATGATCGAAATCTAAGGGTAAAAGCTCGTGCCAGAGGAGTCAATGTAGTAGGCGTGAAAGATTTTACTGGAATCGTTTGATAAGAAGAGTTGCATATTTCATCATTTTTATTGTTATTTAATGTGGATTAGGGATATAGCACGAAATTTTTTAAGTTCGGTAAGTTGTTTATATCATTTAAAGTATTTTTCTTCATCGATTAAATTCAACTTTTTGATTTTTTTTTATATTAATTTAGTTATTCCACAAGGGAAATCTTTGATTATAAGATTGGGTTCAGCGTCAAAGAGTTGATGACATTAATATTTGTGTATTTGCTTCAACTTAACCCATCTAGTTCAAAGGTTTCGAATTATCCACATAAAAAAAAATAAGATTACCAAATTTTTTGAAATTTTGGTGCCAGTATTTCAAATATGATTATGAAAACGCCAATATAACCTGTAGTTTATGCAGTTTATGCGAATGCATAATATTTTGATTATATATTTATTATAGAACTAACTGAAACTGTATAAGAAATTTTTTTATCTTGATCATAATAAACAAAATAGTCTATTTATTTTATTTATTTCTTTTTTTTTAATCTTAATCTTAATGATTAATCAATTGATATTTTCATAATGATTACATTGTTGAAATGAGTTTATTTCTTGTTAAAGGATAGAACTCGATAATATCAAAGGACCCGCTCAAGCTAACATATGTATTAAGAATTCTTTATAAACCAGTCTTCCAAGGTTTTACAATATCAAAAGAAGTTGGTTAATTTACAAAATGAAATATCAATTAAGTTCTACTTCATATCAATTTAAAATATTGGATTCTAATATTACTGATTTTTTTGATTTTTTACTATTTAGATCCACTTGATTATAAACACTAACATCCAAGGACTAAAGTAAAATCAATTTGATTGAAGGATCTCTGAATTCTGATGCGGTGATGTCACGTATGAAAGTATGAAAGTCAATCAATCAAAAATTAGTTATTTTGCACTTATTGTATATTTTTCTATCTAATGATTTTACAAAATTCAAAATATCAAACTATTCACGTCACTAATATCAAATAAAAAAATAATTTACAAAATCTTTATTTACTTTTATTTACACCATGTATATCATTTGTAATATCTATCTCAATTATTAGTTTAAAGTCATCATCATCCATAATTTATAGGAAATGTGGATCTCTAAATATTCTATATAACTTGGGCTTGAGTATGTTGACATTTCGAACATTATGTGAATTATCATCTAACTTCTTAAATAGCTATAATCGGTTCCTTCATATTCTCTATTTATGCCAACAATCAACTTTTAATTTATTAGTAATTTCATTCCAATATTTTTTTGCACTCAATTCAATCTGTTGTATTAAGTTCCTGAAAATTTATTAATCATTCTATATTTTTCACAATCAGGATCTTTAAAAAGAAAGTGACATGGTCTGAATCATAAAAGTATTTTTTTCATTCAAGACTATAAATTAAGTTGTCGCTTAAATTCCTTGGTTTGCATAATTTTTATTAATAATGTTTCTAAACTGATGTTTTTTTTTAATAATATATTAGACATGATTCATATAATTTGAAATTAAATAAAATTTTCAATACATTCAATACATTCTTCAAAAAAATACCTTATGGAAAATTTATTAAGGAAGAGCCAATTACTATTTTACAGATCAACTTCCACAAATCCTCGGGAATCAGGATTATAAGTGTTACATAAATGATGAAATTAAAGAACTAGAATATAATTCTGAAGTAAATGAATTTAATAATTTAGGCTGTTCTTTTGTGTTACTTATAAATTATAAACGAACTATCAAAATTTGAAATTGTATCCATCCAGATCACAACAATAAATATATCTCATTTACGTTTTTGTCTTTTAAAATTCTTTTTTGCCGTTTGAAACTTATTATTTCGCTTTCTAAATTGTGATGGATCAGATATTAATCCGTCAAATAGTTCTTTCTTTTTTCCATTGCGCTTAGATGATAATACCTTTAATTAAAATTAAAAATTATTGAATTATTAATATCATTGTTTTTTTGAAGAGAAACAGTGCAAAAATTAAAAAATCTTAATTACTTCGACATCATCATCATCAGAAATATCTTGACGACGAAATGATTCACGTCTTAAGTTACGTTTATTAAGGACATTTGTACGTTCTTTCTCCGAAGCTTCGACATCTTTGTGTAAAACTGCGACATCATTAAAATCATTCAAATTCTTTTTGGTTCAAAAAAAAAAAAAAATAATAATAATAATAATAATAAATTAATTATATAGACATGTACATTTTGAAAAAAAAAAAAAAAATATTATAAATATATATAAATAAATAAATACTTCAAATTCATCCTCAAATGTTGTATTCTTTTTTAATCTCTTTAATTCTTTTTTAGAAAGACTTAATCTAATAAAATTTTCTTCTTCATAACGTAATCTCTCTTCTAATTCAGTATTATCTTCCTTTTGAGAAGAACCTACTAAAGTTGATTCTTCAGGACGATCATCGTATTCATCTATTAAATCTTTGATTAATCGAGATTTTGATGCTCTTGATAATAATCTTAATTCTTCTTTTTCTCGTTTGAATTTGGCACCTAAAACCATAAAAATTCAATACATTTTAACTAAATTATATTGTTTAAAGAAATATATATATATATTCTTCTTTTAATTATAATAGTACCAGTATCTTCCTCGAAATGAACGGGAGCCAATTTTGGTGCTTTATAAATTCCATTATTGTTAACATCAGCAGCTAAATATAAAATTAATATTTGTTAAATTATATTTTTCATCCTTATATTTGATTACAAATAAAGTGTTACCATCATTTGAGTCTTCAGTTTTAGATACAAGGTCTTGTGGATTAGGCTTGAAGGACAGAGGATTCGATACTACATAAAAGACCTTTATTAACTTTCAATAATTTCTTCTAATCTCATCACTTTTATATAAACTTACATGCCAAACTGTTTCCACTAGTACTTGATAATTTAACATCATCATCATTATTAATAATAGTAGCTCTAATTAATTTATCAATTTGATATTTTAATTTTTGTTCTAAAGGTTTTAATTTTTCCAGAACAACCCTTAATTCAATTAAATTTTCAACAACTGGATGATTTTGTATTGATTGACCATTTAATTTCATATAAATTATAAAAGTTAAAGATGTAATATATTCTAATAATGTATGATATTTTATTTCAAGTAATGATATTCCTTGATTCGTTTTTATTTCATGATTTTTTACTCTATTTAAAAAATAAAGAGTAAAGAAATTTTTTTTTTAACCAAGAAAAATTTTGATTAATAAAAATAATCTATTAAAGAGTTCAAAATAAAAAGTTACAAAAAATAAAAAGATTTTTTTTTTATATTAAATTTTTTTACCTTGATGTAATAGAAGAAAGTTGTCCTTTTACTTCTTGAATTTTTAATTTTAATTCATTTATTAATATAATAAATTTAGAAATTTCATTAGTATTCTTTTCTTGTGATGATGAGTTATTATCTTTAATTTCTTCTGAAATATTGTTAATTAAAGAATTTTCTATTTGATCACCCATTTTTCTTTTAACAAAAGGAAAGAAGATTTCGAGAAAAAAAAATTTTTTTTTTTTTTTGGTTAGTTTTTAATAAATTTTTTTTTTTTTATTTTGTAATACAATGAATGATCTAATCGATCAACGTCTATTCATAATCTATAAAGTATCACTAAGTATGCAATAATAGTTCTTATATTGTAAGTGATCGTAAATAATCGTAAGTAAATCGTAAATGAATTTTAATAAATTATTCATACCTTCACATTTAAGGGTAGGAGGAATATTTGCGTTAATGATATATCCAAATATAAACATAATATCTAGAGTATTCCTTTGTCACATGATCTGTCATACCTAATTGATTATAAATACACTTTCAAATCGAAAAATTCGAATCTTTTTTTAATCTTAAAAAATAAAAAAAATATATGGTAAATATTTTTATCAAGACAAGATATATAAAAATTATTGTTATTATTTTTTTTTTTTTTTTCTATTAATAATAATAAATTTAATTTAATTTATTTTATTTAGGCAACCCCATTTATTATTGGAGTAGGAATAGCAGTAGCAGCAACAGCTGGTAGATTTGCAGTAAAAGCTGCACAGAAATATAAACCATCATCAGGTCCTATTATAGGAAGTATGGGTGGTAAATATTATAAAGGAGGGTTTGATAATGAAATCAATAAACGTGAAGCTGCTTTAATTTTAGGTTTAAGGTATGTTTATTTTACTAAAAAAAATTTTTTTTTTCTTTTTTTTTTTACTTATAAATTTTTTTTAAAAAAAAATTTCATAAATAGAGAAACAGGTATTAATAGAGCCAAAATTAAAGAGGCTCATAGAAGAATTGTGTTGCTTAATCATCCTGATCGAGGTGGTTCTCCTTATTTAGCAAGTAAAATTAATGAGGCAAAGGAGTTTCTTGAAAAAGTTGTTAGATCATAACGCAAAAAAAAAAAAAACATTTGTCTTTTCACAAAAATTTTAATATTAATGTAATTAATTGTTATTTATCTCACAAAAACACACAAGAAAAAAAAAATAGAGAATAGTTAAAAATAAGTCATAAACTACAAAGAAGATTATTGATTACTTATAATGAATCTGAATTGATGACCGATAATGTATTTATTTGTATTATTTTCCATATTTCAAAAAAAAAAAAAAGAAAATTATCATTTCATCATAAGTATACATCATTTTCCACTCTAACTGTTAAATAACGGTAAAAATTGAGGTTATTAATTTATTATTTGCACAGTTTATGAATTGGAGCAAATTGTATTAGATATGATCAATAAATAAATATACCTTTATATTAATTAATTTTTTAAACTATATTTCATGCTTAATATGTAAAATGTGATAAACACGTAATAAATGAACCTTTATTTCAAATAAGATAATAATAATACATAAAAAAAAAAATTGAAAAGATCAGAATAAATAAAATAATAATTTATAAATATATATTATTGGATGGAGGATAGAGATATCAGTCGAAGACCAATATTTCCAATCCAATAACTGAGTTATAGTTCGGTCATTAGGAATACTGACCAATACTGGATCGCATATAACAAACATAGCGAATTAGCCATGAAATTGGTAAACGATTTTGCTGAAATTGAGTTTGCGAATTATCGATAACGACATTAGGAGAAGTAAAAGCTTGTTGAGATTGATTTTGTATATCTAAATTATCTAAATTCGCATAAAGAGAAGAATACGGTGAAGAATTTAGTATAATAATAAGTTTGAATCCTGGAATTTCAAATCAGAAAACTTCAGAGTGACTTTGAGAAGAATTGTAAATCATGTTGAGTGAACTAAGTGGGGAAGAGATATTGTAACGTTCATATGGCGCCGCTGGCGCGTGGGGCAAGAGTGAGTTGCGTGTAGTATTTTCATCACCTGCAAAAGAGAACATGGGTTGTTGTTGTTGAGTATAAGATGTTGGAACAATATCATTATTCATTTAAGAATAGTTGATATAGTTGGAAGTGTTATATAGAGCATTTGACGAAAATTGTTACGTTTGGAATGATTGGAGTGATTGTAAGTTATTCGCGTTATTTTGTAAAGGATTATTATAATCCATCGTATATTTAATTTATATTGAATAGCAAGAATGTTTCGATCCTTTAATGGTCTAAAATTTTTCAGAGGCTTATGAACAAATAATTTATATTGCTGTAGTTATGAAAAGTTGCATTTCGTGAGTCCTTTCATATATATACTGTATATATATATATTTTTTCGCATATTTCAGTGTCGAACATTTTAACGTGTTCTGTATTATGTACAGAAATGATAAGGCTAATAATAGTTACATTCTTTAAAACAAAATGATCACGTAATATAATATTTAAATTTCTATAAGATTCACTATTTATCAAGGAACAGATGGTACAATTTATAATAATGAGCCGCATTTCGTCTTTATACGATCACTGGATGCCGAAAATTTTTAAAAGATGCCAATACTGTCTTATATTATAATTCCGCTCTGCGATTGGGCGATTGATCGAATTTAATTTATTACGCTCCATTCAACAAAAAACCAGCCAGCCGATCTTTAAATACATATTGTATTTACTGAGGTGTAAAATATTGGTTAAAAAAATGTGAAGCAAATTTCATAACTACAACGATATAAGTTATCTTAATCTCGAAACATTTTTCTCTATAAAAAATAAATAAAAAAAAAAAAATTTTTTACGATTTTACATAAACTTACACAAAAATAAATGCCTTGTCAAATTTTTGACGAAATTCTCGAATTCTTAGAATAAAATAAAACTACTTTACATTCATGCTTGTTAGTAAATCGTCTTTGGTGTAAAATTTCTGTTAGAGATGTTTTAAGGTTCAAATATGCATCGTGTCAGAAATTCTTAAGAACGCTAATCTCTTATCACCAAATGAATCAAAAAAAACAAGATTTCTCTTTCGACCCAAATATCAAAATATCCGTTGTTTAATTACAAATATCTTTCAATTCATGAAATTGATCTGTTGATTCAACACGTTCTTGAAAATCAACAAACTACTAATTTAAGAAATTTAAATAATGCCAAATATTTATTATTTCAAGAAATAATTAAAAGAATTAAAATTTTCAAGAATGAATATCATTAATATTACTTTTTCACAAAATGGTTTAAAATATTTATCATTAATACAATCGTATGAGTACAGATATCGTTATGAACAGAATTTATTGAAGATGAAATACTAGGAACAGATAATCTTTAGAAACAATAGTCAACGGGAATTTATAATAAAAGAAAATATTTGGTAGTTTTTGCAAAATATTCTAACACACAAAAAAAAAGAAAAATCTAGAACATTCGATTGAGTTATTTAAACATTTTATCTTTCATTACGAAATAAGCTCGATTAAATCCTTAAAATCGTAACATGTTTAAGCTAAATTATGTGACCCAAGGATTAAATTTAGTCGATATAAAATACATGAAAAAAAAATAATACCGGTACATATACTAGGAATGAGACATTATTTATATTATTATCCCATTATTTATTAGATTATTTATATTGTAAGGTAACCATTTAAATGAAAAAAATTACATTTTCGGACACCTGTACATGTTATCTAGTCATTTATGTTCTGAATAACAGAAAACATCACGCAAAAATCTTCTTCCTAAATATAGTATAGGCCGCCACTGTTATATTTCACTATACTTTATCCGTAATTTGTAAAAACTCATTTAATTCTTTTAATAACTTACATGTCCAAAACTTTAGTATTTCTATATTGAACATACGGCCAAATATTAATCATATCTTTGTGGAGTAACAATAAAAGCAAAAATAGGACCAGAAATATATATAATATATAGGACGATGCCTGAACTGGTATAATATTGGTGGATTCATTTGATAATAAATAAATAAATAAATTTATTTTAAATAAAGATAATAAAGACAAAAATATAGTGAATTAATAAATGTAATAAAATATCCAAATAAATCTAACATTAGTAAATAACATAAAAAACCAATAGTCATGAAATTATTAAACATTGATAAATAATTCGTTAGAATTTTGCTGAAAATGAGTTTGTGTGAACAAATGTAAGTTAAAAAAAAAAGGAAAGTTTTTTTGAGGGTGTATATATATCTCATCGTGACTAATAAAATAGACTCGGTGACTTGTTATAAGTTTATCAGCAGCGAAAGAAATGAATGTTTTGACAAATGCTTTGGCATATAGCAGGTTGATATTGTTTTATAAAAACGTATATTATTTTATTATGGGCAATCCTATGTATAACGAAATGAGTATTGAGAGTCAGTTCGTGGTCGTTGTCAGAAAACAAAAGTGTCTATGGGTTTAAGAAAGCGACCCTGAAAGAAGCAAAGGATATATTTCAGAATATTGTCCATTGGTACTAAGTTATGGGCAGTGCAAGTTTCCCGAAATGATACGAGATTTGAGCAACTTTAAATGCTTTTATAATCTTTGATGCGGGATTTTTTAATTCTTTTTCTTTTAAGAGATCAATCAGCACTTATCCACGTTTTGTTCAAGGTATAAGGATTACTTTGTAAATCTGATGAAACTAATTCTATTAATATTGATAAAAATCTCAATTTAGGGAAAGAAAAGTGGTGTTTCGTATGTGACAAACGTTCGAAAGTAAAAATGATCATGTAAATAATGATCTTAGACACAATATTATTAGTAGGCAATAAAATATCGCAGAATCTTCTGGAGATATGATAGACGGTTATTATTATAACGATCAAGACTATTATGAATTTGAAAATGAGAACGAAGCCGAAGAAATTGAATCACCTTTTGATAATTTACAGTTTGATCGTATAATCAAGAAAAATATAATGAAAGCTTATAAAGTACTTTATACGTTTCAAATAGCAATTCATAGGATTGACTATGTATAAGAAGGCTAATTAATTCATTTTATTCGCTAATAAAAATTTCCTGGCACTTTTCCAGACTGCTGGTCCTGACGGCAGTTTTACGGATTTTTGATTTGTCAAAGAATGAGACTTAGGTACTAATAAAACATGAGGAGTTCGTGAACCGAGTTCAGAATCATTAACTATTATTCATAAATAGAAACAATAATTAAACTAACCCTGTAATACGTAAAACTCAGTGAATATGATACATTTATGAGAAAATAACTTAACTTGGACAATTTTCATGTTTAAGGCTATAAACTCTGTGAATATGATACTACATTTACGAAAATAATATGAAATAAAAAAACTGTAGTAAATTATTATATATTTAGATTACCCTGTATAAGCTAATTTTGAGTTGTCAGTTGTGTATTGTAACGTGTAGTATGTCTCCGTAATTTATTACAGATTGTTATCTTAAAATAGATCGGTTTAATCAAAAATTAAACAATAGGAATGTCTCATGTTAAAATGTTCCATTTTTTATTCATTGTTTACGCTAAATTAAGATATAAACTTTTATGAATATCTTTTAGTATTGTGCGAAATGGCATGGACATAAATCGTTACAGTTGTACATGTATAAATAAGTAGTCTAAATGTTATGGTAACACGCGTATAAATTAGTATTTTAAACGTTACATCACACACATATAAATTAGTAATCTAAACGTTACGGTTACACACAAATTTTTTTAATTATATAGATATATTAAAAGAAAAGATGATGTAATATAATAAGTGTGCCTAAGCATTGTCAATTTCTGACTCTGCCTTTTGTGTGACAAGCAAAAAATGATGTAATATATATGTCTTATCCTGACTCTGTTCTTGTAGCTCAAGCAAAAATGATGTAATATATATGTAATATAGTATGATTTATCACGTGTTAGAGTAAAGTCCTAAGAATTGTCAATTTGTGACTCAACCTGACTCTGTTCTTGTATGAGATTTCTTTATGAGTAACAATCTTTCCAAAAGTGTCGAAATGTAGGTTAAAACAAGTAAATTTCTATTTTGCCACTTTCTAGTCCTAGTAACAACGAAGCTTGGTCCTGGTTAGATGACATTAAAGGAAAATGAAAGCTAATAATAGAGTACATAGAACCCTTCAGGTATTTTATTCTTTACTATTTCGAAATGATAGGAATAGCCAACAAAAACTAACTAAATAATATTTACTTATAATTTAAAACTAACTAAATAATATTTACTTATAATTAACTAACTACTGTAAATAATATTTACATATAATTTAAACTAAATTTTTTTTGTAGAAATCTTCGAACTTATCTTCCGTATGGTGTCCAGGGGAAGTTGGTAGAACCACCCCACTGTCGGCCAATTCTGATAATAACTGTATGAGACGCAGTAGCCCTACTTTGGATGATCTACGTAATGAGCATAGAGTCTTTCAAAGAAATGGAGCTTCAAGACCAGAGAAAATTTCTTTCCAGAATGCAAATTATTTTGGCAAACAAAATTACGATGATGGAATCAAATGTGCTTGGTCTCCTAACAACGATAAATGTAACAGCGTCAATGGAAAATGGGAAGATCATGAAATTTATATTCGAGACATCAGTCCGCAGCAGAATAAAAACAGATCCGATAACAAAGTCGACGGTGTACAAGAACAATCGCGAAATAGCAGATTCGAGGATGAGAGCCTTTCTGATATTACAATGGTGTCAATCGAATGTTGCCCTAACCAAACCTTGCAACTACCCTTGGGGCAACTGCGCCAAATTGGTATCTTGGATGGCAACGCATGGACGAAAGAAGAGCCAAAGACATCGTGTCGTCTTGTGGTTCCAAACTTTCAATCGGGACAAGCAAAAGTTCAAAAAACCATGTTTCATGTGCCAAAAAGTGAAAAACAGGATGAAGGTTGCAATAAGAAGATGATAGTTGAAATGATTGCAAATAAAGAAGATCGTAAAGCTGTTGCAAATTATCTTAACCATGATATCGAAAGAGGAGATCCTTCTACTTGTATATGTGATATGGAATTTATTAAGCAGTATGGTTTTGATCATATTATTATCATCGGGGAACGTTATGATGGACTTCTTTTTATGGATTGTTATGGTCGTGTATTTGACTGGGACAACTCAATGTGCGGTGTTTTATGGCCACTTGGAGATTATTTGAACGAAGCACCAAAGGTATCTCGGACTTACCGCGTAATGTGGGATTATGAGTCCGATGGGACTGTTGTTGAATTTGAAGTCGCTGGAGATGGTATGTCAAGATTACGTTTATTCCTTTTTTTTGTCTTAATTTTTATAATTTATTTTTTTCTCCTAGATTTACCAAACCCTGCCACAAAAATGATGGATGTTCACCCTGTTGCAAAGAAGAAAAAGAATTCGAAAAAAAAGAACTCAAAAAAGAAACATTGAACTGATTTCTGTATTGTGTTTTGATCAATTTTATCTATAGTATTCTGAACAAATAATAATGATTATGAAAATATACATAGCATAGGACAAATTTACTATATTAATATAATCTGCAGGCGTAAATTAATATTTCAAGTTTACCAAAAAATGCAAAAAAAAACCAAAAAATTTACATTCATTTTTACAAATTACAATGTATTTTTATTGGGTGCTTATATATTATATGTATTGCTTACTGTATATACTTTATACAACTAATACTTCTTGAAGTGATATTTCACATGTAATTTTATAATGTATCAAAATGCTTACTAGATGTTGGAGCAGCAGGTACCTCAAGTTCGTCAAAAACTAATAAATCAAATAAAAGAAATATAACTAATAAATTTAATAAATAAAATATATTAAATAAATAAAATATAATTAATATAACAAATAAAACTGATAAATCAATTAAATCAAAATACTATCATCGTGTTCATCTGTATATGATTTAAATTCCTACTAGATGTTGAAGAATTAAGATTGCTACCGTGTTCTTTTGCTTCTGTAGGTGAATTTATATTTCAAAAATAATTATTTGCATTAACATATTCGATGTATAAAAATTATGACAAAAAATACTATATGATGAATAATTGATATGAATGGTATCAGGTTGAGTTTCGGTAACAGAATCGATAGGAATAGATTCAAGAACATTATGGATTTCATCTATGAAGAGTTAGCGAGAGGATATTCTTTATCCATGCATCTTGTCCTTGGACAGTCATCACCTTTCCTTTCTCTAATTCCTTCATTTCTGAAATGAATGGTATCATAAATTCGTCAAATTTTCCTCCAAATGGGATAAACCCAATAACAAAATGGTTCTTTATTAGCTTTCTTTGATGTGCTGGCATATTGCCAAACTGTACATAAACACCACCTAGAGAATGGTATACATTTCTAAATGTACCAAAATCATCATAATAAAGATCTAAAAACAGCTTATAGACTGGCATAGATGATGATGGTGGATTTCTGATAGAAATGTAATCAGATGGATGTAAGTATGAAAGTTTTACATTACGAACGTGCCAACGGTCATTACATTTATAAATTACAGTCACCACTGGTTATAACGAACCTGTTTGTACCGAAAACTGTTTGTACTGAACCAGGTTTCACAGAACCGATTTTTTTATAATTAATTGC